>JACCIX010000698.1:0-169345 GCA_025506515.1 Flaveria trinervia | reverse complement strand
TGAAGATAGTTTAATTGTTGTTAATTTTATATTTCCTTAATAAGATATTAAATTTCTTGTTAGGGTTTGAAATTGATCAAAGTTGCTATTTCTACTTTTCCATTCAAGGCTCATTTCCATCAAAATATGAATTGTTCTTTATGTAATTTTGATGAAATTGTTATGCCTTTTTTTTAAAATAGGTGTTTATATATGTTATAATTTCTAAGTTTCTTTTACTTGGTGTTGATATTTGTAAGCACATTGGTGTATACATATTGGATGCATTGCCATTGTTATATACATGTTTGGTTCATTGCTTGATCAAATGGTTGATAGCATCCATTGCCTCACTAATCTCTATTAATAACTTACAATGCAGCCTTCAGGAGTCATTATCTTTGTTACAATTACAACTACACTTGGTATATTTGCCTGACTGGTGAATAGGGTCAATGCAGTAGTTTCAAAGTGTTAGGAGAGTTATAACACTTAACATATCAAATAGGAAACCGGTTTATGATGAAACAAAAAACATAAGTGAATAACAAAAACAAGAACAAGAACACACTACTATGGTTTTTGAAAATGATGTATATTGCTCTCAAGTTCTTACAAGTGTTACAAAGCTTACCTGGAAATTACAAGTACTTGAGATACTTTATATTACATCCTATAGCTGACTATACTTTGAAGGCCAACTAGAAACACTAATCAAGACAACAAGATCAATATAGAGTCAAAAGACAGATTCTCTTTTGACTAGTGACTATTGCATGTCATAGCTCACATCCTTATTTATTACAAAAAAAGATAAAAGTATATAGGTGGAAAGTTATAGTCTCAACACCTTAATCTACAATTGACAAAAGCATGGATTTTTCACCAACTCATGCAAGTTGGTGAGTATTCAGATATAACAACAGAAAGTTGTTTTAACTTTTATCAAAAGCATGTCAGAGAAAACATGCATTTTCTGTCTTCAAAAGAAATCAGTTTTGGCTTTGGAAGACTTTGTCTTTGAAACTTCAAAAAACTTCGTATTTGGCTTCGGAAGAATTGAACTTTGGCTTTGGAAGATTTGATACTTAGCATAATTCACTGAGTTATATCAAATCTTCCAAAGTTACTTCCTTGTTCTTCACATGTACATGCTCAGAGCTCTTTAATTGTATCAGCCTCTAAGTATAATCATTACAAACTCTCCCTAGGTTGATGCTACCAAAACTAAAGGAAAACCTTGATGCTTGATCTTCATCTATTAACAATCCTCATCAAAATAAAGACCATTTCCTTTATCATCAGTTGGTCAGGATTTCTTAGACTTTTAAAGGACCTTCTCATGTCATAGAGATCATACAGAGAAAGGTCAAGTATGTTTTGCTAGATATAAATTTCGTGACCCCTTGATCTCTAGTGACATACCATCCGGTTGGGTTAGTAGCAAATACCCAAGACAAGATAGGTCTCTCAATAACAAGAGACTTTGCTGTGTAGCCTCTTCATGAGCACCCGCAAGATGTTCTGATCCATTCTGAGGTGCAGAGGTGGATGCCTTAGACTTCTTTTTCTTCTTGTCCTTTCTCATGGCCATCTTTTCCTCTTCTGTACTTTAACTAAGAAAGATTACCTATGGTACTAGATTGTTCTTGTTTGTCCTTCTCAATTGGGTCCTTTTCCTTTACAGGTTTAGAAGAAGAAGGATCACGACCTTGTTGTGGATTAAAAGATGAAACTGGATGTGATGTAGCACTAGGTACATGTTGTCTTGTCTCTTGGGGTTCGACCTTGACCTTAGCTTCAGGTGTAGCCTGACTTCGTGGAGAATGCAAGTCAACCATCTCACCCTTTTTGATCTTCTACTTGATCTTCTACTTGATCAAGAGAATCCATACAACTTCAAGAAGCTCACCATATTTTGTTTGTTAGCAAACTTCTTTTGATTGGCCCTGATGGTGGCTCTTGACTTTGTAGCGTCTTCTCTCATCTTCCTCTTAGTAGCCTTTTGATTTTTTAGCACTTCTTGCTCTAGCTGCTTGAGGTATTCAAAATCAATGTATTTAGAGGATAAGGGAAGAATGTCTATTGTTTGATAGAGATCTGTAGCACTTAAGTAGGGTATCATGTTCTGCCTGTCTTTTTCCCTACCCACCTGAGTTTGTTGCTCAGTAGCCACAACCTTTGTTGTAACCTTTTGTACTTTCGTTAATCAAAAATTAACTTTGTTATGATTCTTGTAAGGGCTATTTATGCCTTTTATTAAACTAGGTGTGTTACTTATGCTTGTTTCCTTGTTTTATCTTGTTTCCTTAATTTAAAAGTTAATAATTTACACTATTAAAATAAACCTAATAATAATAACAAAAACACAACAACAACAACAACAACAACAACAATAATAATAATAATAATAATAATAATTATTATTATTATTATACAAGTAATTATCACATTTGCTTATGATGATAAATTTTTATTTAAGTCATAATAATAGAAATAAAAGAATACTAAATAATAATAATAAAAATCAACAATTTATAAAAGTTAAACACTTAATAAGTTATAAAATAAATAAAACTTAAAGATTAATTAAGTTCAAGGGGTTTTATTGTCAATTTAAAAACTTTAAATATAAAGTTTTTCATAAAATAACAAGAATCGAAACTACAGGGGCCAATTGTGTAAAATCGTAAAAACCTAAATCTAAACCTCTTCTCTCTCCCCATAAATCAGGTAGGCGCCAGCCAAGCTCCGGCGAGGCCCCATATCGGTTTAAACTCAATGAATTATGCACCCAAACCGTCCCAATCGTTTCGTGGAGATGATTCGAACCCATTAAAGGATCATAATTAAGTTCTAACATCGGTTACGAGTGTGTACAACTTCGAGTAACCAATATCTGAAACTCCGAATCGTTTAGCATTTAAAACTCAATAATAATGGAATTAATTGGATCTTAACGATAGTTTAATCAATCCTAAACTTCTATACAACGTAATTCTATCTGACAAACACAATTTCATCGCAATTGATTCTCATCTTCATCGCGACATACAATCGTTGGGTTCGAACCCGGCAACCTCAATTATATTTTTTTTGGGATTTTTAGCCATTAAAAATTGTATAAAATTTCAGAAAATTATAAAAATCAATTTTGTAAATTTTATTTATTTTTAAAGTCACTTAATAATTTCTATAAATTTATTTCTTTAAATACTTTAATATTTTATTTTTAACAATGTTATATTTAGTTTATTTTTATAAAAATAGACTTTAAATAATGATTTAAATCACTAAAATTATTATTGATTCAAACGTTATCTTTAGTTATTATTTAAATCATAATTATTTCAGATAAATATAAAAATGAATTTACACTTTATATTAAGTTTGTCAATTATTATAAAGGATTCATTTCTTTATGTTAAATTATTTAATTGGTATAATTTATTTCATTAAACTAAAATAAAAGTGTTTTCATTATTAACTTTTATTTATCAAAACCCCAAATTTCACTTGAAACCCTAGTTCTCGTTAAATCGTTAAATCGTTAAACTTATTATTAAACTTAAATCCTGTAAATATATATACGTTTAGGTATCTTGTGAAGGATTTCGTTGGAACATCGACTATTATTCTTACTAATCATCTTATATTCACTTATTCGTCATGTGAGTATACTTACCCCATTTTATTATTATTTCACACCTTTTTGAGGTGAAACATGTTAATCTTATCAAACTTACACTTGTAAACGTTTTATACTTGTAACACACTTGTAATTCATATTTATATGTTGTCATGGTTATTTGTGTTATTGTGAGCATTATATGAGATACATTATATGTTGACGATCATTAACTATTGCTAGCCTGGAGACGTCATAGATCTATGGGCCTGACAGGCCTATTTGGTGCTAAAGCCGGTGTATTGCCAGCTTCTGATGACGTATGACTTGTTCATCATAGGAACCAAATACACTTAGCTAATCGTTATAAACTTGTAATCTAAATCTTGGTCAAGGTTTGATTGTAGCTATATGTGTTCTATAAACTAGCATAACTCATAACCTTTGACATGAATTGCTACTTGTAAATCTTTTAAAATATTTATGTATATTAAACCTTGGAAACTCACCAACTTTCATAGTTGACCTTTATTTTTAACATATTTCAGGAAATGCCCAAGTTTGAAGTCATCTTCTGAAGTTTGCACGAATCTAGGATTTGGACCTAGAATAAAGAATAATATGTCTGCATTATTTCATCTTATGTTATGTTTGTTTTTCTATTTGAGACTTATGATTGTAATTGCACTTTTAACACTTATGGTAATAATATTTTCATTTAAAGATAGTGTTATGTGGTTGTAAACAATCTTAACCCTCACATCTCGACGATTCCTCCGTTAAGGTTGGGGCATGACACATTGGTATTAGAACCCATAACTATAGGGATTTAAGTTATTAAAAATAATGACCTAGACTATAGTTTATGCACGAATCTTATAGAATAATCTTTATATTCATGTAAATATATATTGTTGCATGTTACATGATGTTATTTCTTTAAGAATGCCTTTTTATGTGCAACTTGATTCCTTTAGTTAGGTTTGCCTTGTAAATGATAAAACTTTATTTCTTGTCTCCCCTAAACTTATTCTTGATTCTTAAATTCTCCTCAATGAATGAAACTTCTTAAATTTATTATCGACGAGTCGCGGGATCGTACGCTTTATATCGTCGGTTTAATTCCTTAGACTTTATGTCTAATCTATACAAATCTCATCAAGGTTTTGATTCCATGAACCTAAGACATATTGTGTGACACATAGACACATGTATTCTGGATTTCTTGGCAAAAAACCTTCGAGGTAAAGTAAGCATTTCGCATAAATCCTACGAGACTAGTTATGCTTATCTGGGAATTTCTGGGATGAGTGATAACTATGGTCAACATACACAAGTTTCTAAGGCAATCGGGTCAATTTACCTTGACGTGTCAGCGCTTCCAAATGGTAATGCGTTACCAAATAGAATCATTCCATGTGGCTTACAACTCTTGAATAATCCATATTTTGATTTATTGTCCTTTTAATTCCAAATTCCTATGATTAACTCATTTTGTATCCAACATGTCTCGTCACCATGGAAAGCGTGGAAGTTCCAACCGCAAGCTAGCCGCCATGATTACACGACAAATGGCTACCATCATCCAACCATGGTTGCTGAACTAAATAGCATCGTGATTACCAACTCTAGCAACAATGGAAATGGTCAAGGAGAAAATAACGCGAACTAAGGGCGTAACAACCAAGCATGCACTTTCAAACATTTTAGTTCATGTAAGCCCACTAGTTATAGTGGAAAGGAAGGAGCCACTAGTCTTCTTGAGTGGTTTGAAAGCATGGAGAATACGTTTATTAACTGTGAGTGTCCTGAGGCACTCAAGGTTTGTTATGCCATTAGTATGCTCCAACAAAGGGCACTTACTTGGTGGAATAGCGAGAAAAGGAACCGTGGTGTTGATGTTGTGTTAATACTAACTTAGGACGAATTCAAGAAAATTGCTATCTCAAAGTTTTGCTCGAGGAGTGAACTTAAAAAGCTGGAGGAAGAGTTCTGGAACCTTAAGTAAGATGGTGGTGATCACTTGGCCTACTCAACTAGGCATCACGAGGTGAGCATACTATTGCCCCATATGGTCGATACTATTCCTCGCAACATTAAGAAGTTCATCGAGGGGGTACCACCTAAAATCTATGATGATGTGGTGGGTAGTCGACCCACGACTTTGGAGGAAGCCATCACTTTCACCGCTTAACTTACCGAGAATCATATACGAGCGACTACCATGTCTGTGAAGAGTGCTAAGAAGGTGGAGAAGATGGTTACTTAAGGTTTTAAGGAGATCAAAATTGATCCGTCTTACAACAATAACAACAACAAAAAACACAAGTTCACACCGACTCGTAACTATGTTATGGCTGCACAAAAATCACCTAAAAGACAACTTGTACCTGTAGCTATGTGTAACATCCTGTATTTTTCTGTTAATAAAAAGTTAACATCATTTATTTTTGTAAGGACCAAAGTTGTTAATCTTGTAACTCATGTCTTAATTATGTTTATTTCTTAGTTTGGCTTTACTTCTTAATTTGAAAACTAATAATTTTAATTAATAAATGGAACATAATAAATAATAATAATAATAATAATAATAATAATAATAATAATATAATAATAATAATAATAATAATATAATAATAATAATAATAATAATAATAGTAATGATAATAATAGTAATGATAACAGATAAAAGTTGTAAAATAATTTAAACTCAAAAGGAATTAAGTCCAGGGGGTTTATTTGTCAATATATAAACTTAAAAATAAAGTTGTTCATAAAATAATAAAACCTAAAAGTTCAAGGGCCAAGTTGTAACATTTTAAATTTCTTTTCTTTTCCCCCGCATTTCCGGTGACCGTCCGGTAGGACTTCCTGCGAGGTCCAAAACCCTTGAAATCCTCTGAATTTCTACTCCAAATTATGCTAATCGGTTCGTGAGCACGATTCGAAACCGTTTAAAAACTTAATCGCGTTTAAACAATCAGTTATGAACTCGAATGACTCGAGTAACCGTCGCATTCATCAATCGAGCCGTTCAATCATTAACACTTAATAATAAGCAAGTTAAATGATCCATGATCGAACGTTTAATTGATCTTAAGCTGATATCCAACCTAATTTCATTTGAAACCCACGGACACCTCGCAATCAAACACCCCCATCACCGCGACCTACAACGCAACCGAGTACCCTGTTTCGACTTGTCTAGCCTAATTTCATTTGAAACCCACGGAAATCATAATTAACACCCAAAGAAGCTTCCCACAAAGTTAATTTTATTATAGGCTTCATTTGAACATCAATTGATTACAACTACCGTCATGGCCTGTCTGGCGTTTGACTCATCATCAATTCGACTTCAACCGGGTAAATAATCCCATATACTGTCACACCCTCAAAATCCACGTGCGGAGTTTTACCGCAAGACGTGTGAACAAACCAGGATCACAGTCACTAGTTACTCAAAATGACACTATATGCCACATTCAAAACAAAACCAGCCAAAGTTCAAACGTTTAAAACTATGCGGAAGCGTTTTGTAAATAAGACAAACCCAAAGTAATAAAATGCATAATATGGTATAACACGCGTCATCTCAATGTTTAAAACCCATAAATGACAGACAAACAAATATGTCTATGAAATAAAGTCTTAGAATACACGTTGGACCAATGTTGTGCTCCTAATGGCAAGCTGAGTTCACGACCTGAGAATAGCATACTAAAAATGTCAACACAATGGTTGGTGAGTTTAAGAGTTTGTGTTTATCATAATATTAACAGTAGTATAGCATAAGAAGTATATTGAAATAGATAGCTAGTCTATATTCACAAGTAATAACCATAGTGATTTCACGATCAAAGGTGACTGTGTTTTGTTTGTTGCCTCCCGTCACGACTTACCAGGTCACGACGATGTTTGTGTTTAGGAAAAAATTGAACCCATTTGTAACACCCGGATGTTTTTTTTGAAACCGACGAAAGAAGAAAAAGGAAATAAAGTCCAAAGTAGAGGGACCAAACTTGCCAAAATGGGAGAAAAACTGGATGAGTGGAGGAATAAAGGGGGATGGTAGCCCACACCCTCCCCACACTTGTAAAAATCTGCCAAAAGGAGAAGAAAGGGAGAAAAGGGGAGAAAAGGGGAGAAAAGGGGAGAAAAGCTTGGTTCTTGTGGATCCGAGCGTGAAAGTTGAAGTGTAGCGGGTTAAATCGAAGCTCTACTCCATGGTGTTGTTTGTGTGAGTTCTAGGACCCCTTTTTTACCCGTTTTAACTGATTTGGGGTTGGAATACATAGTGAACCCGTTTTGATTTCAGGCTTGTGTGTGCTTGAATGGTGTTGTGGTATGTATTCCTAAGGTTTAGGATAGTTGATTTGAACTTAAAAGAGGTTTGGAAGAGCTTGGAGGTTGAAAATGGTAGATTGGGTTCGGGATGAACTGCATTCTGCATCAGTTAGGGCTTTGTGACTGAATGGCATGCGACTGGAGGTCATGCGACCGAAAATAATGCGACTGAGGTCCATACACATGCTAGTCGTGTGACTAAGGTTCATTCGCATGTGAGTCGTGCAACTGGAGCCCATATGCTTGTGAGTCGTGCAACTAAGGTTCATTTGCATGTGGGGTCATGCGACTGAGCTCCATATGCCTAGGTCCATCCGCATTAGGTCCATTCGCATGGGTATTCATCCGTATTGTGTCCATCCGCATGGGTTCAGTTGCCTGGGAGGCCATGCGACTTAAGGTGCCCATACGCCTAAGTAGGGTTGGTGTACGCGAGGGAACGTAGTTTGTTTACTGACTTTCGGGGGAAAGTGCAGATGTAAGTTTTGACGAGGAAGGTTCCCGAGAGTTCATATAAGTTGACTTTTGAGGTCATAGATGTTATGTTGGGCATGATGATGACATATGGTGTTGTATGATTATGCATGATGTATGTTATGTATGTATGATGATGCCCGGTATGATGATGTTGACTGTGTGTGTTGATGTTCCTTATTGTTATGTATGATTATTTTCCCATGGCTTTACGTGAAATGTTAACGGATGAAATGAAAGTATTATGCAACGTAAAATGGAAGATAATGAAAAGAGGAACATGATGAAAGAATGCATGCATTAATGAATGAACGAACGTAAGAAAGGCTTGCAAGCAAATGTATGGAGGTTCACACCCTATGAAGGGTGTTAGCTCAACGGTGTGCGGGTTAGCTACCCGAAAGGATGCACATTGGGGTCCAATCGTTGTGATTGACCATATGTATGGATCCTTGTTGCTTACCCTAGGTGCTGGAGTCAGCTTCGTGCATAATGTTTGAGGTTTATGAAAGACCTCAGGCCCAGTAACCAGCTCCGTGTACAATGTTCGGGGTATAGCATATGGCATTGATCCGGGATGAAAGAGAAAAGATAAGTGGTGAATGTACTTGCCCGAGGTACTGGAGTCAGCTCCGTGCCCAATGTTCGAGGTCTATGAAAGAGCTCAGGCCCAGTTACCCGCTTCGTGCACAATGTTCGGGGTAATGTACATGTCATCAAAAGTAATGAACGTACAAAGGAAAGAAAGAAAGTATGAATGATTAATGAAGATAATAATGATATTAACTATGTGTACATATGATGTATGATCGCATAAAAGTAAAGAACGGTTTTATCGAAAGAAAAGTATTTTATTATAAAACTAGAACTCACTTAGCAACACTGACTTTTATGTGTTTCCAGTTGGCAGGTAATGGTTGTTGAGGATGGCATGAGACGGCTACTCAGCTCTTTTGGGATGGCATTCTTTTGTTTAATGTTTTTGTATTGTAATGCGAACGAACGATGTTTTGAAATGAACGATTGTATTATTTTGCAAAAGCGTTTATTATGATGAAACGGAATGTTTGTTTTAATGTTTCCGCTGCAACGTTTTCCTTAAATGGATGTAATTACATGTTTTACGTGCAATGATTGACCAGCTGTAAGCGTCCTGGGAACGGGGCCTTACACCGTTTGACCTCAAGTCGTATAGGTGGGGCTTATTAGACCCAGTAGTACTACCCAAGATTCCCCGCTAGTTACCATTATTAATGATCCGAAAGTGTGAGGACTTTTAAGGTATTAAGCACTATGTTAAAACATACACAACTCATATAAATAAAATAGCGTTTGAGTACAAGTATGCTACCTTCCCAGAAGAAGGTTTATAAAAAAAATAGAGGGGCATGAACTCACTTGGTGTGCTAAGATAATGAATAAAGAGACAGATGATTGGTGCAAAGACAACCCTTCAAAGGTTACCTAGAACACACAAGTACATAATTACGTGTACACAGAAAACTTAACAATTCTAGGTTAACCTAGTTGACCCGTTTGACCCATTGGTGACATATTAGTTGGAATATTGTTTAATCATGCATATCAACTTATCATACACAAATATCATGTAAGTTATCCACGTGCATCACATCATCAACCCAAGTTCTACCTAGGTCATTATACCACATTAGATCATTATACACTCATGCAAACCTCAAACTGCTCAGCACCAATATAAATACATCACATCAACAATTCATACGTGAAGTCTAATTATGCACTACATGCCATGTGAAGCCACTCGCGACCTCACATCCTAAACCCTGCCAATCCTACTAAGTAGGGGCCTCAGATTCACACATGTGTATGACAATCATAATCACATTACTAGTATATATAGTGACAACCAATTCCAATCCCCATCATGATTCTCTAAACACTAACTACTATTCATTACCATGTATGATCATCAAACCTAAATTCCTTACATGATCAACCAAGCATCCATATAACTCAATATTCACATTCAAGTTCCATCATATTAAACATCATCAACAATTATTCTAACATGATCCTAACATCATAAGCATGCCTAATTCATCATATCCAATGTTCCACAAAAATAAAGTTTCCCTTTTGGGAAACTAACACCCAAAAATGATCTAACATCCAATTCAATCATAATTTCATCAATATTATACCTAATTAAGTTCATAACATTCATTTTAACATGTTAATCACCACCAAAACATCAAAATTCCAATTCATCATACATAAAAGTTTCTACTTTTAGTAAGTTATGATCAACACCTCTAATTCATGGATTTTCTTGCACAACTCGATTAAACTAACATCCAAGCATTGTCATTAGCATCATAACATCATCAAAACATGAATTCCAAGAACAAAAATTTTCCTCTTAGGTAATATATGAACTAGATGATCAAACCATAGATTTCTTGCACACTTAACACAATCTAGCATTCATACAACCTAACTAACATCATATAATCATCTAACAATCATCAATTTCATATTATCATCATCAATTTTCGGATTAGGGTTCATCTACATCAAAAACTATGAACAACTAATCAAAACTAACCTTCAGATATGCTTAGATGATGATTATCACTTGTAAACAACTTGTATTACTTGAAACCACTTGGAATTCGACTTGTATATGTGCTCTTGGATCAAAATCGCAATTTGAAGGTGTTTTGGGTGGGTTTGCGGCCGATTATGGGGTTTGGGGTGAGATTAGGGTTGATATAGGTAATATTTGGTTTTAGAATATTTACAAAGTAACCCCTTTTATTTATTTTATAAAAACTAATCTTTCTAATACTTTTTATATAGGTTTAACTATAAAACAAAAGTATTATTAATCAATAATAATAATCCTAGGCATTTACAATAAGTCACGCAACACGAATATTACCCGTAGTCACGTTATCACGTAAAAGTTATTAAACAAACATTAAAATTCTATAAAATCATGCATCACATAATCACAACTAATAATTAACATTATTAAATAGATTATTATTGTTAAGTCATCACATTCAAAACCAACTAGTGTGTGCTCACGAAATGTGTATGCAAGACTTAATGGAACTAATGGAGTTGGGTAACGGAATATTACCGGGTGTCACATATACATAGTCAATTTGACGTGGGGAACAAAAGCCCCATGTCTATTACAGTAATCATCAACGTTTTATGCTTCAATTTGGATCCAAACGAATCTAGGGTTCTAAGGATTTGGGTTTTTTTGTTATATGGTTTTTAAGGCTTTAAAACCGAGTGATACAAAGGTCACGACCCTGGTTCACTGATTAAGACATTGCCCCCACCATCATGAGGTCTCGAGTTCAAACCTGGGCACCCTCATGTAACTTTTTAAGGTTTTTCATCCTTAATTTAATTATAGAAAAATTCCAATGAATATAAAAATGATTTTTACAAACTTCAATTATTTTTAAAAATGATTTTTACAAAATTCAATTTTTATATTGTTAGGACCGTTATCGTACGAAGTACTAACTGATTCTGCACGTATACCAACTCCAATAGTGCGGAATCCTATTTGATTGGTGATCCAATCAGGAGAACACAGTTTAGATCAATCTAACGATTAATGAAAAGTTAAGAATGATTAGCAAACGATCAACTGTGATCTATGAACTTGGAATAGGTTTTCTTGAGTCTCTGGACGGCTAGGGTACGATTATGTGCGTAGGTATTCGAATTGTTACGTTTTTCCACAAATTAGGTGGTATTTATAGGTTAGGGTCTTCCAATCGTACGGCTAAACCATTAGCATGGTTCAGTCATGCGAATGAATCATGCGCTTGATCCATTCGCATGACTGAAGGTTCAGTCGTGCGACTGAGCCAATCTTATGTCACAATCGTGCGACTGATCCAGTCTCCTGGTTCAGTCGTGCTACTGGTCCATTAGCATGAAGTATTCATGCGTATGGTCCATTAGTATGGTCCATTCGCATGAGAACTTCACATGATTAAGTTTGAACATGTTTCTCAATCATTATTGACTAAGAATTATGTCTAACAACCACAAACCTATATATTTAGTTCACTATAAGTTATCACACAATAAACAATGAAATATTAAACATTATAAACATCAACCACACTTTGTATTTCATTCATACCCATTCAGTTACATATATGTAAGACATGATAGACATATTACATTAAGATCCTAAAATAGGTACACATGTATCAACAAACTCCCCTTTGGACCTAGTTTACATCATTGTCTAACATTCTTCATTAGCTCTTCGAATGTCTTGTACTTTTCCTCTCTTGTAACTCTGGCATTTATCTCAAACGCGAAACAGAGTCGTATAACATTTTGAAACTGGAGGGCTTGTACAATATCCTGTGAATCATAGAATAGTGGCCACTTATATAAGGTATAGACATCGTTTGCACACAAGTTGTTCAGCCATATAGGTCAAATACCCGGATAGTATCCATTGGCTCTCCTTTTGTAAGACTATGACTGCTTCACCTATTCTCCATTGTAATATCACGACTTGAAGTGTGAAGTGAAGTCCTATAGCATTTCCCTTAGAGGGATTTTGGACATTGTGTGCGGAGGACTCCACTTTAGCACTACCTTAGGTTTTCCAGAAATGGGATCAACTTCAGACCTTCTAATGTACCTCTTCCTTTGTTGAGGTCTGAAGTTTACCCACCTTATGTGGTATTCTTTCCTTAATGCAGCCTCAAACCAGCCTGACTTCTTTCTCAGATCAACATACAACAACTTTAGGCGTGCCAGCTGGTTGAGCTCAAAACCAAGGAGTGTCTTTAGATCGTGTGGGAATCTAAAGTACTCTATGCCCTTTTCTCTCTTAACTGCATACACATTCAGATCCTCAAAATATGCCCATGCAATGATCTTTCCTGACACCTTTAAGTGTTTCTTGACTTTGTATAGCTTGGTGTAGACATTGGGCTTTTGTACAATACGCATGCCTCAGATCTCAGTAAAACAGGCCATCCATTCAGCCTTTTTGATGTCAACGTCGGCGTCTGAGGCTTGGGCTTGACTCTCACTCTTCTCAGACTCTTTCTCCATCTGATCCAGCTTGTCAATGTATCATTACCGAGAGTATCACCCAAGTTAGGGACTACATTTCCCTCTCGGTCAGTGTACTCGGGATAGTGGTCAGCAGTGACATCCTCTATCTCGATTTCATCTATGTCGTTGAGCTCATCATCACTTGTAACCTCAAAAGTAGGAGCATCCTTGACAATCTCGTCTGGGTTCAGCCTGAACATCTCAACAAGTTGCTCGACAGTCAGGTCATGAATGATTTCTCCTTCTTTAAGAGTATAGCTCACTGACCGTCTGACAATCCTTTGCAAATCAAGAATCATTGTGAGTTGAGACTTGATTTGCTGAAAGGGAGCAACATCGTATTCATCTTGCTGAGATGTTTGATCTGCTTGATTTAAACATGTAACACATGAATCATAGTCAATAATCAAGACATTTAAACATTAAATATATATAATAATTAAGTACAAAATTTTAATACATGATTCAAGTACAAAAGCTTTCAAATACATAAATATCTAATCATTACTTTTGCCCTAAATAGCAGGCTCATCAGCCGGAGGGGCTGAGGATGAGGCTCCCTGATCCTGAGCCTTCTTTGACCGTCGCTCTCTAGCCTGTGTGGATGCTGATACAGCAGCATCATCTCCTTCATCCTCATCTCCTCCTTCTCCTCTCCTTCATCTCCATCACCTTCTTCATCAGTCTCATCATCATCATTCTCATCATCGTCATCGTCATCATCACCATCATCATCTCCTTCTCTGATCTTGAGGGGGTCATCTTGGGAGCTTTTGAGTCGTAGCATCAACTTTTTGTTCTTCAGAATCATCGGATGGGAGCACAATCGGCTCAGAATCTGAGTCACTATCATCGTGATGCCACTTCCTCCTAGCTGGAGCCATGTAGTCCTCTCGGGCCAAATGCCCAAACAGTCTCCTTATCGGGGGCTTCACCTGCTTGCCCCGGTAAACCTTCATCCTGCCTAGGTGCTATCATCCATCACCTCTAGTGTAACTGCATCCTGTCTCTCCTTGGGTAACGAAGGCAACTTCTGGTCGATGATCATCTGAATGAAACGTGGGTACACGCAGAAGCCTTCCTTGCCTTTGGCCTCTATGTTCTCCACCAAGTAGATGAAGATCATCCTTGAAAAGCTGAACGGGTGGTTCAACACCAGAGCTACATACACGTTCTGGATCTATCTGACATCTCATCAAATCTGCCCTTCCTTGAGGCTATGCACTTTAGTAGAACATGGGCTAAGTATTTGAACTGGGGGCACAGGTTGCTCTTGTTGAGCACACCTACGTTTATGTCCCCCGAGTACTTAGCCCAAAGAAAACATCCTCGAACTATCAACGGATGCAGTCTGGTAGGGCAATAATCATCATCTCCAAACTCCAAGACTGTCCTCAGATCCTCCTCACTGATCTCATGTCCTGACCAAAGATGGAACTCCTAATACGATGAGGCTCTGATGACCTATCTACCACAACGCTTTCCCAGAAAGCCTGTTGTATCGATCTGTATGGTGTGCACAAAGTGGAGATAGCTCTGAAAATCCTTGATCTTCGTAGAAATGTAATAATGCTCACGAACTCAGACGCGTTCTGGGACGTAATGTTTAGATGAGCACATATGTTGTGCTTTGTGCTTATCATCCACCGACTCGCCATGCTGCTGTAACACAAGATAGATAAACGTTAGAGTGTGTGTAAATGAATGACGTTTGAATTTATTTGACTTGAATCCTTTTGTTTTGTCGGGCGAATGGACAGTGCGACTGAGTCTGAGTCGTGCGATTGACCTCATTCGTGCGGTTGAGCGTGCGACTAGGCTTAGTCGTATGCTATCCCATGTGGTTGAACCAGTCGTGCGATTGAACTCATACGCATGGTTCATTCGTGCGATTATGCCATTCGCCCAACTCAGTCATGTGATTGAGCCATTCGCCCAGCTCAGTCGTGCGATTGAAGTTCATCAGTATGTCCATTCGCATTACAGTCTGTTTTTGCATTCAGATTCAAATCTTTAGCAAAACTTGATGTTAGACGTTATGGTTTGGCTCATTAGACTCGCAATCATTCCAACTAACATCTAACACATTTTATGTTAGCAATTTACTTAGCTTTACATGTTTATTTTGTGAACTAAGTGTCAGTTCTTGTTAGGGCTCAAATTAAGTTGATTTAGGGCACGATTTCATGAACATTTGAGTGGATAACGTCGCACATTACCTGTATAATTAAGAGAAATCGTTAGAAGCAACAATAATCAGTCTAGAACACTCAATCAAAATTTTGGCAGCACAACAGTACGATCGTGCGAAGAGAGAGTGATTGGGGGGTGATGAGTGTCTACGACCGACTCCCCCTGATTTATACTAGGGTTTCTTTCAGTCGTGCGACTGAGCCTAATCACATTGTTGATTCGTGCGACTGAGGCTTAGTCGTGTGACTGGCTCAGTCGGTCACCTTCAGTCGTGCGACTGGCTTAGTCGGTCACCTTCAGTCGTGCGACTAGGTTTCAGTCGTGCGACTGACTCATTCGGTCACCTCCATTCGTGCGATGGTTCATTCTGATGATCCAATTGTATGGATTGACCCGTGCTTATGGTCCACTCACACGTTTGGTCCATACGTGTTGTTTAGTCATGAAATTGGGCTCATACGTCTGGTCCAATCGTACGACTGGTCCATACTCATGGTCCAGTCGTGCCAATGGCTCATACTTATGAGTTTGACCTTATGACCATTCATACACTTAGCCCTTTTACTTATTGATACGACATTTTGACCATTGATCATCTTAAACATGACCATTTTAACTTAGAAAATTGTTGATCACCTCAGACGTGATCCTTTTAACAACAAAACAATTGTCACCTCAAACCCCATTGGTCACCTCAGACATGACCTTTTTAGTGAGTGAATCCCAGATTGACTTTCGATGCGTAGTCTGACATTTAACTACTAAATAACTAAAATTAACTAAATTAAACACTAGAAATAAAACAAAGTTAAAAATATTTTTGTATTTTTATGTGAGGTTGAAATCCTAAGATAAGTATCTACCAGATTTTTCTTCCTGGATAGTATAGCGTCAAGTTACTTTGATCATAACTGGAACATTTCATTATGGAATCATACAGGTTTATCAAATCATTTGGGACATTTTAACAAAGCCTTTTGATGCTAGATTGTTGTTTTCATCGAGAATCATTAGCAAGTTTAGGAAATCATACTAGTGCTTTAAGATACACACAATGATTTGGACTTTCAAGAATTGCAGCCATGATGATTGTTAGTATACTTGTCCACTTAAATCCATACACATATTTTGACATAGATTGGTGATATGTTAGGTTAATTATTTCAACAAGCATTTGTGGATTCCACACTTATATGGTAATCAACATTCCTCGGGATATTTTTGAGCGGTTTACAGGTATTTTGACAAGAAGAAACTATTCTAAGAGCTTTCAAAGAGATGCCAAGCGTCAGGTCAGTGCCACTACACAGTAGAGAGGCGCAAACAAAAATGAATTCTAGAATATTTAGGTTATGTCTATCCTCAGGTCAGTGCCACCGCACAGCAGAGAGGCACACAACCTATCTTCTTGTTAGAGCATATACATTTTTTTCTTTTTGCACATTACGCACCAACAACATTTGTTATTAGCTTGACCGCACTTATTTTTTTCGTGCTTTGCTCTTTTTGTGGTCATCCACACACATTTGTGGTGTTTATTTGCTTGTAACCCCTTATTGGAAATACATTGAGTGTGTTAACCAGTGATAAGAAGGGAACCCACAGCTAGTTGAACGACTTAGTTTGAATTTAGATCACCAATTAGGTCTAATCATCTATTGTGTTGAATCTACCCACACATCATGTAGTGGTCTAGCAACCTCTAGGTTTACTTTCTTTGTGTTACCTTAGTGGCAGTTAGTTTTACTATCATTTTTCCTTTTATGTTGATTAGACTTCTCGGACTTATACTTCAAATTTTGCATCTTAATCAGTTAAATTCTTTTAAAGTCCCAAACTCTTTGTTCCTGTATACTATTAATTTTCATAAACATTGAATCAGTATCACAGATATGATTTCTTTCCTTTTAGCTAAGCTGTCCTCCTCCCTCGTTTTATTTTTATCTATTTATTTATTTATTTATTTTAAGTAATTAAGTAAAACTACTAAGTTAATACTAAGCTAACCTATTCTCCCCCTAAAATTCTAAAACCGAAAATGTTTTTTGCATTTAGAATTTTAATAGGAGAAGAAATAAAATAAAATAAAATAATAATAAAAATTGACTCTACTCGTCGGACTAGGTACTGTCATCTTCTGGAATCACTTCATATTTCTTTTTCACGCTGTTGACCTCTAACAGATATAAAAATCTTGGTTTATCAAAAGGTTTTGTGTAGAGGTCAGCGCGTTGAAAGTCCATATTAATTTTAACAACATCGATTAAATTCTTTTCAAAACAATCACGTATAAAGTGATATTTAATTCCGATGTGTTTGGTCTTTGGATGTTGGACAGGATTTTTAGTTACGGCTATAGCAGCAGAATTACCAACAAATATAGGAGTGTTAGAATATTTCAAACCGTAGTCTCGCATTTGCTGTTGAATCTAGATGATTTGTGAACAGCAGCTTGCAGCAGCAACATATTAGCTTCACAAGTTGACAGAGCAACCGATGTCTCCTTCTTACACTACCACGTGACTAATCTTCTCCCAAAGAATTGAAATCCTGCTGAAGTTGATTTGTAGTTCATTTTGCAGCCGCCATAATCTAAATCGCTATACGCTGTAAGCTCAAAGTCATCGTCATGAGGATACCACAACCCAAGTGTTGGAGTACCCTTCAGATAACGAAATATCCTTTTGACGCCTATGAGATGGTTGACTTTCGGTTTCGCCTGATATCTGGAGCAGAGACACGTCGCATACATGATATCAGGTCGTGAGGCAGTGAGGTACATGAGGGATCCGATCATGCCTTGGTACATGGTGGCATCCACCAGATCATCATTTTCGTCGGGTGCCACATCGTGGTTTGTAGCCGGTGGAGTCCCAGCTACCGAAGCATTCTCCATATCGAACCGACTGAGGATATCGCCTACATACTTGGTCTGATGTAGAAATATCCCCTTTGGTGTTTGATCCACCTGTAACCCTAGAAAGAACTTTCTCTCTCCCATGGCAGTCATTTCAAATTCGGCTTTCATGACTGCTTCAAATTCTTTGCATAATGCTTCATTTTTTGAACTAAAGATTATGTCATCAACATAGATCTGAACTAGCAGTAAGTCACCATCCTTTTCTTTGATACACAGTGTACAGTCAATCACTCCTCTACAAAATCCATGTTTCACAAGATGAGTTAAGAGCTTTTCATACCATGCTCTTAGGGCTTGATGGAACCCGTAAAGAGCCTTATCTAGTTTGTAAACTTTGTCCCGATGATATGGATCCTCAAATCCTTTGGGTTGACTGACATACATTGTCTCCCGGATTTCACCATGAAGAATGCACTCTTTACATCTAATTGATAAACTTTGATCTTCATAAAAGATGCATAGGCTAGGAAGATACGGATTGCTTCCATTCTAGCCACATGTGCAAACACTTCATTATAATCAATACCCTCAACTTGTCGAAATCCTTGAACTACAAGTCGATCCTTGTTTCTTATTATGACCCTTTAGTCTTCTTTCTTGCATTTCAAGACCCATTTGGTACCAATGACCTTAGCACCTTTAGGTCTATCCACCAGTGTCCATACGCCTAACTTCTTGAATTGAAGAAGTTCTTCTTGCATGTCACTCCCCCATGCCTCGTCGTTTAGGGCTTCACTAACATATTTTGGCTCAAATTGAGACACAAAACATCGATACGCACCATCGTGAAGATATCCCTATCCATCACTGAGGTATAATCAGCTGAGTATAGCTGATTTCTTATCTGTACTCCTGATCGAACATCTCCAATGACATTATCCAAAGGATGATAAACATTTAGTCGTGATCCAGGAGTGGTGGGAACAACTACCTCCTTATCAAGATTGTGAACACTAGGTTCAGTATCTGAGGTAGTGGGGATGTGAGGTTCCGAAGTGTCAAAGGCATCAACATCTGATGCTTGTGTACTTGCAGTAGTAGGAACCTGTTCCTCTTGATCCACCTGATCATTTGTCACGTCTTCATCATCAGAGAAGGAGTCACTTACCTCAAGTTCTCCCCTTGACGAACTAGAAGACTCACCGTGTGACACTGAAGTCGTCGGGTCTAGTGAAGGTGTATTTAACACCTCATACATTCTAGTCGATAAATCATCCTCACTGAACTTCCCTGACTGAGTTTTCTTCAGCAACGTACATGGTGCGCCAAATGGCTCGAGGTACTCCAGATTTGATTTACGTCGTTCGAGCAACTCATAGCACGTTTTACCGTGACGTTTGACCACTAAGACTCGATTGAGAGTATAACATGCATTAGCTACTGCCTCGTTCCAAAATTGGATAGGCAGTTTCGAGTCTGCTAGCATCGTCTGGGCTGTCTCTATCAAATTTCGATTCTTTCTCTCAGCAACTCCATTCATTTGAGGAGTATAGGAAGATGTGAACTGGTGCACAATTCCTTTTTCTTTGCATAATTCCTCCATCCACTGGTTCTTGAACTCGGTACCGTTGTCTGAGCGAACTTGCCTTACCTTAAAGCTTGTAGAGTGACTCTAATGTAGTTACCAGCTCTTTGAATGATTCAAATGTCTCTGATTTGGTTTTCAGAAACATCACCCAGAAAATCTTGAGTAATAATCCGTAACTACATAGCAGTACAAATCGCCGGCAATGCTCTTTGTACTGACTGGCCCAAACAGATCCATGTGAAGAAGCTCAAGGGGTAGGTCAATTGAGTGAACTTTCTTTGCCTTATGAGACTTCTTTTTCTGTTTTCCTTTCTTACATGCGACACAAAAATCCGGTAATTGGAAGTTCTTGACATTTACTCCACACACTAGATCATTCTGGATCAAGTGATTCATCTTCCGTGGATTAATGTGTCCCATTCTCCTATGCCAAGAGATGGAGTCTTTCTCTATTTCCTTTGACAGGAAGAATTGTACTTGATGATCAGTTGTGGAGGCATTTGATAGGTCCAAGACATACAAATCATTATATCTTGAAGCTGACATTAAGACTTGATCCTCCGGTATTACATACTCCTTTTTCAACACATAGCACTTCTTGTTGTCAAAGACTACCTTGAATCCTTTATCATAAATCTGGTATACAAAAAGTAAATTATTTTGAAGTTATTGAACATAGTTTACCTTATCAAATTTCACTTTCGGGGTTTCCCACTTCCCCTTGTGCAGTGATATAACCTCCTTTATTTCCAGCAAATGAAACGTGTCCTCCTTTAATTTGTTTAACATTTGACAAGAGTGACAGGTTTCCAGTCATGTGCCTTGATGCCCCACTATCAACGATCTAGGTATTTGTAGAATCACTATAGCGGACACCCTGCACATTTAAAGGAAATGATTAGTTTAGGTTAGGGACCCAAGCCTTAACTGGCTTGGGTGACCCAAAGGCATCACACATCATGAATTCTACCCACTGTCCATTTGTGGGAGAGGGCAGATCATTCTTCTTCTTGTGCTCATTATCAGACAATGGACTTGATTTTTCTTTCCACGAGCTAGTTTTATGTAAGGCTTGTTTGCGATAAACAGACGACTGGCTTACGGTTTGAACTTTATGTTCACTAATTCTTCTTGGTGGAGTAATAGAACTCCTTTTGGAAGAACTTGGTTTAGTGTCATGAAGTTCAATTTTCTTTCTTGGTGTCTGATAATAAGGACAATTAGAAGCAATGTGTCCATACTTTCCACAATTGTAGCATGATCTACTTTCGACATGTTGGTGGAACTGTTTCTATGGGGAAGTGTATGACACAGGTGTGACTTTAGTCTGTTTGGGTTTGCACACTTCTTGTTTAGATGTTTTAGCTTCTTTAACAAAATTCATTGTTTGAACATTTTAACATCTTTACTCTTTTGTTTATTTGGACTAAGACATGGTGCACGTGGTTGGTTAACTTGTTTGGTCTTTTTGGGTTCAGAATTAGACATGTTTGAACCTAACTTTACCTTAACCTTTTCAAATTGTTCATCCAAATTAACAATAGGCATTTTACCTTTCGACTTCAAAGTGGCCTCCTTCTGTTTAGTGACGGATTCCACTGGTTTACTTGTGGAATCTGGATCACTAACTAGAGGAGTGGACACCACATGATCCTTGATTGAGTTGTTATTAATTGGTTTACATTTAGCATTCAACAAGGTCTCATGTGGTGGTGGAACCACTTTGTAACCCACCCTCCCTGTTGTTGCGTTCTTTCACTAAGTGCTGGACTATATGAGAAGAACTGGTCCAACTATGCAGTTTTTGTCTAAATGAATTTATTTCGACTTCCAAAACTACTTTTGCTTTCTTAGTTTCTTCTAGTGAGTTTAAATAGAACTTTATGTCATTTGCTTGGTTAAAAGAAACAACTTCGATTTCCCTTAGTTGTTTATTTAACAGTTCTATTTTCTTTTTATAACTATGCTTATTTTGTTTTAAAATCTGGTTTGCTTTTGTGCATAGTTGTAAGTCATTTACTAAGCTATCATTGTGATCTAGTAACCTAGCAATTTTGAGTCTATGCTTTCTCTAAATTTATTACATTCATTACATGCATGACTATCAAAAAGTTGGTCTTTGGTACTTACCTAAGAAGATTTGGTTGAATCAGCCATCATACAGAGTTTGATTGTTCGGGTGCTGGTGATTCTGAACATGTTGTTCTGAGACCTTCTTCATTCAAGTGATTGACCACATTTGCAGTTTCTTCATTATTAGACATCACTAGTTCCACTTCAATTTCACCTTCGCTTGCAGAGTCTTCATCCAACCCTCAACACAAGCAATGTTGGATTCTCCTGGAGATAGAAAACGAAAGGTCCAATCTTGCCCTTCGTCATCTTGTGCAGTCAAGGCATTTGTGTCCTTGTTTGACGAGTTAGCACCATTTGTGGATTTGTCTTGATGATTGAAGGTTAAGAATGGATTACCATTACCTGTCATCTTGGGCTTAGCACATTCACGGTTGAAGTGCCCCTTCTCTCCATAGTTAAAACATGTGACTTTGGTTTTATCGAAACCAAAGGTAGTGTCTTTGGTGGCTATCAAGTTTTATCCCGTCTTTTTCACAAACTTCTTCGCCCTCCAAACAGCACTAGCCAACGCCCACATGATATCCATTATTTTGAGTTCAGATTCATCTACCTGCTTGTAGTCTTCAACGGCGAGATGACAGTTTTCAATCTTACCCGCAACTAGACCATCATAGGAATGAACTACAGCTGCTAGAAGATCCATATGCTCCTTTGCCACCTCTACAGTAACATTACCGAGATTTTTGGTCTTTATTTTGTAGTATTTGCTTCAGGTGCTATATATTGGGTGCAAGATGACCCTGACGTGTCAGATCCTGAAGTAGTGGCTTGAGAGGGAGCGGCTGAACTGGACATGAATGTCGTTTGAAGTGGTGCTCCTAAACCTTTTGGAGTGGTTGATGAGTTATAAAGTGACGGGTTCTGATCATATGATCCTTTTTTAGGCCTGTACTTCATCCTCAACTCTTCCTCTCTTAGCTTTAGAATGAAATTGTTAATATCCAACTTTGCGAGCATATCATTCTATCTTAGATTTGACACAAACGAAACCCACTTCTCTGGAAATCCATCTGCAAAACTCGACACCTTGTCTTCCATGGACGTGGTTACCCCATGAGTGTGCAGCTCACTCATCAAGTGGTAGAAACGGTCGATGATGTCATCCAGGCTCTCTTTTCCAATCGAAGAGAAGTTATCAAACTTCTTCTTCAAAGCCTTTGCCTTTAATGCCTTTAACGTCGTATTCCCAACATACCGTTTTTCCAGAGCCTGCCATACCTTCTTGGTTGGTTTGTTCTCAGAAAACTGATGGAATATATCCTTAGGAACTGACTGAGTTAACAAAGCATACACCTTCTTCTCTTTGTTGTACTTCACCTTCTAGCTATCCGGCATGCCACCCAAGGTAAGTTTAACTCCATCAGCACCAACCAGCATGTTATAACCCGTCTCGATTGATTCCCACAGATTGGGGTCAACTCCATTTAGGTATATCTCGAACCTTTGTTCCCATTATTGGTAATCATCTAACGTTATCAGCTTAGGGGGCTTATTGTGATTCCTAATTTTATTTCCTAGAAGCAATAGATTCTGGATCCGTGAATCCCTACCAGCCGTAAACGCTAAGTACTGATCTTCCATTATTATTAACTTTGAACTTCAAACTAAAACTTATTCACTCGTGCGACTGGAGAGTTCCGAATGAATCAATCGTGCGATTGAACAAATGCGGTTGAGCCAATCGTGCAATTGAAAAAATACGGATGAGCAGTCGTGGGATTGAGCAGATGCGAATGAACAATGCGAATGAGATTGCTCAATCGTACGAATGGATGGGCGACTGAGTTCAATCGTGCGTATGGGAGGTGCGAATGAGTTCAATCATGCGATTGAGTCAATCGTGCGACTGAAGGCTGCTAGTTTTGAAAATTCGAGTGTTTTTGGTACTTTGACACAAAAGTACGAATTTTTACAAACCCTAATCTGCCGTAAGCCGAAAAACGTGAACTTTTAGATCTGGAGATGTAGAAAATACTGTTTTACTCAAAAAGATGGTGTTTTTGAATGAAAAAATGTGTTTTACACCAAACGATCGAATCACACACAAAATCAAGAGCCAATGCTCTGATACCACTTGTTAGGACAGTTATCGTACGAAGTACTAACTGATTCTGCGCGTATACCAACTCAAATAGTGCGGAATCCTATTTGATTGGCGATCCAATCAGGGAGAACACAGTTCAGATCAATCTAACGATTAATGAAATGTTAAAAATGATTAGAAAATGATCAACTGTGATCTATGAACTTGGAACAAGTTTTCTTGAGTCTCTGGACGGCTAGGGTACGATTATGTGCGTAAGTATTCGAATTGTTATGTTTTTCCATGAATTAGGTGGTATTTATAGGTTAGGGTCTTCCAATCGTACGACTGAACCATTAGCATGGTTCAGTCGTGCGACTGAATCATGCGATTGATCCATCCGCACGACTGAAGGTTCAGTCGTGCGAATGAGCCAATCTTATGTCTCAATCGTGCGACTGATCCAGTCTCCTGGTTCAGTCATACGACTGGTCCATTAGCATGAAGTATTCATGCGTATGGTCCATTAGTATGGTCCATTCAGATGAAAACTTCACATGATTAAGTTTGAACATGTTTCTCAATCATTATTGACTAAGAATTATGTCTAACAACCACAAACCTTTACATTTAGTTCACTATAAGTTATCACACAATAAACAATGATATATTAAACATTATAAACATCAATCACACTTTGTATTTCATTCAATGCCATTCAATCACATATATGTAAGACATAATAGACATATTACATTAAGCTCCTAAATTAGATACACATGTATCAACATATATATATATATATATATATATATATATATATATATATATATAATATATATATATATATATATATATGTGTGTGTGTGTGTGTGTGTGTGTGTGTGTGTGTGCGCGCGCATTATTTAAAACGATTTCAAATTAATAGATTTCAATATCAATAGGTTTCATAAAAATAATATCAAAATATATTTTATTGTTAGAATAACCCCAATAACTATAATGATTGATTTTATAAAAGAAACATAATAAACTTTGTATAACATTATCTATTTTATGAATAATAGGTAAAGCTATTAATAATCTATGTCAAACTAGAAATATATATAATACAAGTTAGAAAAGTTAAAATTTTATAACTTTAAATCAATTAGTTAAGAAATATAATAAATAATTGTGAGAAATAAACATAAGATTAATAAAAAGGCTAGTGATAAGTATTAGACGTCAAGGATACGTTAGGGTTAGACCTTAGTTTATAAGCCGAATGTGTTATGATTCGTATATTTTTTAAGAAAAAAAATAAACTTTTATAAGAAATTGACCAAAGTATTTTAATATGATAAATACGTTTTATTATAAAAAATAACTAAATAAGTTGGGTGAAAAACATTCTCATAAGCATGAATTATCATATATTGACCAAGATACATATATTTAAGGTTGTTTTTCAAAGAACTCAACGCATTGACTTTATCCTTTGATCGCATCCAAGGTGAGTTTTTTGGTCCCCATTTTAAATATTGTTTTTATTTAAACTATTTTAGGGGAAAAGTATGAAAAACTATATTTATACATTGATGGGTAAAACTGGAATAATATATATTATGAAGGTATGAGTTGGGTTAATAGTATAAGTGTATACTATTGAGCCCCTAAATTCCTCCATAATCATTATCCTCGGGGAGGCCATAGACTATATTGGTAGGTCTATCAGGTTAGAATGGCCTGCTCTCACGACCAGTCGCTCTGGTCAGGTTGTAGCGATGGAATTTATATGTTTGGATTGTTATAGAGCAACGACGTGTTTCTTGGTTTGACTGTGGACTTATAACCTAAATTAATCGTAGTAACTAGCTGGTCTGTGTTGAGTATATATATCTCACTACATCGTATTGTTTTGAAACCGAATGTTTATAAGACTAAAACCCCGATTGCTCACCAACTTTATGTTGATATTATTATTTGCAGGACCGGTGAAGGGTATGCACTTACAACACAACAACATAGTAAGGAGAGTTGCTAAGAACACTTAACAGATCAAACAGGGAAGTGGTTAACATTTTGTAATGATACTAAGAACATAAGTAAGTATGAGACAGAACAAGATAGCAAAACACACAAGGAGTTGGTTTTCAAGATTGCAGTATATTGCTTTCTCAAGTTCTATTACAAATGTTACAAAGCATATCCAAAAGTTACAAGTAGTTGAGATACATATACCACATACTACAGCCAGCCATACTTTAAAGGCCAGCTAGATACAATTGACTAGACAACAAACAAAATCAAATGTAGAGACAAAAGGCAGATTGCCTTTTGACTAGTGACTATGGCATGTCATAGCTCACATCCTAATATATTACAAAAAGGATAAAGTACATAAAGTAGAATGTTATAGACTCAAGACCTCAATGTACAGTTACCAAAAGCATTGACCTTTTCACCAACTTATGAAATTTGGTGACTTTACAAAGTTGCAGCGGAAAGGGGTCCAACTTTATGAAAAGTACATCAGATAAAGCATGTGTTCAAAAGTCTTTGGAAGAAATATGTCTTCAAGTGTTGGCTTCAGAAGACTTTGTCTTTGAAGCTTTGGAAGACTTCATCTTTGGCTTCCGATGATATTGGTCTTGGCTTCGAAAGATTTCACACTTAGTTTATTTTCTGATGCTGGTGTGAAACTTCTGAAGCATTCTACTTCAGCCTTTACATTTAATCCTTACAAACTCCCCCTAGGTTGATGCTACCAAAACACTTGAAGACTTCAGATATTAATAGTCCTTATTAGGATAATGACCATCCCTTTCTTCATGAGATGATCAGGATCACTCAGACTCTGAAAGTGTCTTCTCATGTCAAAGAGATTATGCAGAGGTAGACTAAACATATCCTGCCATGTGTATACATTTCTAATACCCTGATCCCTGATGACATGCCATCTTTCCGGATTTGTAGTGTATGTTCAGGACAAGATGGGTCTCCCTAATGCTAGAAGAGCTATTTAAATTGGAGTTGGTGGAGTATCCTCTATTTGCAGATCCTCTGGATATTCTGACTCATCCTAAGGTTTGGAGATGGATTCTTCTTTCTTCTTCTTCATTGGCTTTGGTTTGGAAGCCATCATTTTTCTCCTCTTTGAACCTTTTAACTGAGAAGACTGGCCTGCAACACCTGATTGATCTTTTTTTGTCTTTCTTAGTTGGGTTTTCCTCTCTCACAGGGTCAGATTGAGAGGGGATAGAACCCTGATGTGGATCAGAAGTGGAAGCTTGCTGAGGCTTAGCAGGAGATTCAAGTTGTGTTGTCTCAAATGGTTCAACCTTAATCTCTACTTCCTGAGGGACCTAACTTGGTGGGGAGTGTAAGTCAATAAGTTCACCTCTTTGAATCTTTTGCTTGATCACTCTGATGTGCTCATCCATGGTGGATAGAGACATAGGACCAAGTCTCCTTCCGGAGAATCCATACAGCTTCAAGAAGCTCATCATCCTCTGCCTATCAGCAGACTTCTTCATACTTTTCTTAATGATGGCTCTTGACTTTGCCGCCTCTTCCCTTAACTTCCTTTTGTTGATCTTTCTCTCTTGACTATCTCAAGTTCAAGTTGTTTGAGGTACTCAAACTCAATATAGTCAAAGGGTAAGGAAAGAAGTGCAACAGCCTGATAGAGGCTTGTGGCACTCAAGTAGTTGATCATGTTGAACCTATCTTTTTCTTTGTCTACCTAAGGTTCTTGTGGCATCACATCCTCTTGCACAGTACTTTCTTGAACTAGAGAGAGAGAGAGAAGGCACATGCTTGTATAGTCTTTGTTTCTTCTTTCTTCTTTGATCTGAAGAAGTAGCTTTGCATCCTTTGCCTCCTTTATTTCCTTTGACAATTCCTTGTCAGCCAGTTCATTTAACTCATCTAAGGGTAGGGAGATGATATTATCCATGTCATAGTTCCTGGTCTGCAAGTTGTTGATCCTGACTGCCCTCAACTCATCATTCTAAGTGTTTGGCTTGGGGGCAGCCCTGATAGCAGATTCCGTAAGCCTTGCAGACCTGGTAGGGGAACCTTCTCCCCTTAGCCTCTTTCATAAAAGTTCAAGGCCTGAAAATTGAAGACTTCTTGCTGCCCTTGAACTCTTTGAATGATAAGGGATCTTCTGTTTTCATCAAACATCCACCCGATAATGTGATTTGAAGTTGGTGGAGATGACATTTCCCTTGGTATTCCTTCCTCAAAAAGACTCTGAATGTAGGAGTCTATGGAGTCCATATCAATATGAACTTAAGGAAGTTGTTGAGTATGCACAATTGCAAATAAGGATGGTGGGTCCTCAATGTCCATACTCCCTGAAGAACTCCCAGTTTCTGTAACTGTAATGACTTTCTCCCCCTTTTTGGTAGCATCACCCTCTTGCATAGGTGAGCAAGGAGTTAGGTCAATCACACTCACAGGTTCTAGTGTTCCTAGTTGAGCTCCTCTTAAAGGTCTCCTAGCTAGTTGTTCCTAGAGATTAGAAATCTCAAATTGCTGATCATTGACCTTATTTTGCTAGGTAGTCACCTGAGATTCAAGATTACTGACCTTGGAGACTAAATAGGCGCATGTTTGTGACAGTTTTTGCACCTTTAGCCTCAAATTCCCCTCATCTAAATCAGAAGAATCATTGGGGGATGAGATGATTGGACCAAAATCCTCTCTCACCACCAGCTTCAGGTTCTGGGCTGTTTGATTTCCTCTACTCACTGACAACCTCATATGAGGTGTCAATGGGTTGAGTTGCCATGGTTGAGGTCTGAATGATGTAATCACTTGCAAAAGTGAGAGCCTCTTCCATATAGATATCCTGTACATGTTCAGAAGTATCCACCTCAATGATGGGTGACTGATGTGGACTAGACATAGGAGACTCAGAAGCACTCATCTCTTTTTGAGAAGTGGAAAAGAAAAGAGAGTCATGGTACTCACTAAAACCTAAGTCTTCATCAGTATAGAAGTCAAGGTTAGGAATGGGTTGGTTTAAGTCCAAAGGCTGGGGATGGTAATCGTCCCCTGAAGGTTGATCACTTCTCAAGGTCTTTGAAGAGCTTGGGATTAGTTTAACCAAAGATGATGTCATCTACATACACTTGAACTAGCATTAAGTCATTTTCCTGTCCTTTGATGAAGAGAGTTCCATCTATAGTACCCTTTCTGTATCCATGTTTGCCGAGATACTAAGATAGAGTCTCATACCATTTCCTTGGTGCCTGATGCAGCCCATAAAGAGCTTTGTCAAGCTTGTAGACATAATCAGGATGATCAGGATCTGCAAAACTAGGTGGTTGTTTGATATACACCTCTTATCAATCACCCCATATAGAAAAGCACACTTGACATCAAGTTGATAGACCTTGAAGTTCTTGGATGCAGCAAATGCCAGAATATCCTAACAGTTTCTAGTCTTGCTATAGGAGAAAAGACATCAGTGTAGTCAATTCCTTCTTCTTGTGTGTACCCTTGAACAACTAGTCTAGCTTTGTTTTTTATGACAATGCCTCTATCATTTTTCTTATTCCTAAACACCCATTTGGTTCCTATAGTAGTCTTCCCATGAGGAAGAGCACAAAGGTTTCAAACTTTCTGCCTTTTGAATTGAAGCAGCTCCTCTTGTATGGCTTCAACCCAACTTTCATCCTTTAGAGCCGCATCAATTTTCTTTGGCTCTATATGAGATAAGAAACAAGAGTGAAGACAAACATTTACTTCATGGGTTTGTCCTCTTGTTCTTACCCCTGAGTCAACATCTCCAATGATGTTTGTGGTGGGTGAGACTTGTGGATCCTTAGTTGAGGGATCACAGCAAGTTGATGAGAGAGATCTAAATTTGAAAAATTAAGATCTGGCATTGATGCTTCTCCCATCACATCAGCACACTTATCAAGAGAAACTTGATCCAATGAGTGTGTGACATCATTGATGTTGTCATCTATGGAGTGGTTATCAACATCAAGAAATTCCTGATCACTATCACCACCACCATCATTTTCTTCTGCATTTGAAGTATCTTTCTCTGGTTGTTGAGCCTTTGAGCTGGAATTTGAGGGCATCTAAGATGTATCAGCTGAATTTGTCATTGTGGTGCTGATAGAAACCTCATTCGCAGAAGTAGTTACAACTGGAGTTGAAGATGTGTAACTTGAAGGTCTTCTTAGCTTAAATCTTGGGTCAGGATCACCTGTGGGTAAGATATCTGTAGATCCTGAAACATTCTCACAAGATTTGTTAAAACAGTTGATAACTAAATCAAGATCAAATAGCCAATCAAGACCAAAACCAGCCACACAGGGTGTGTGTTTATTGAAAGTCACATGGTTGACTCTTCAACAATTCTAGTTCTGAGATTGTATACTCTATAAGCCTTAGCTTGAGAAGAGTATCCAATGAAGTGTCCGTCATCTGACTTCTTAGCAAATTTGGTAATTTGATCTTTGGTATTCAAGATGGTGCAAGGACATCTAAATGACCTAAGAAAACCAATGAAAGGTTTCCTCTTGTGCCAAAGTTCATAAGGAGTTTTGCCATGAGTCTTAACCACTAAAACTTTGTTTTGCACATAGCAGACAGTGTTGACTGCCTCTGCCTAGAAGGTGATGGGTAGTTTAGAGTCAGACAGCATGGTTCTTGCAGCTTCAATCAGTGTCCTGTTTCTCCTCTCAGCAATGCCATTTTGATGAGTAGTCCTGGGAGCACTATATTGTCTTGTAATACCCTATTCATCACAAAATGTGTCAAGGATTTGGTTCTTGAATTCAGTTTCTGATCACATCTTATGGTTTTGACCTTGTGATCACATTGATTCTCAATCTTTAAGATGAAATTCTTCAGAATCTCAGGAGTCTCATCCTTGAGGTCCTTCCTAGACTTATTACACTGGTGGGGCCAAAGAGATCCACATGTAATAAGTGTAAGGGTGTAGTGATGGAGTTTTTTTCCTTAGGCTTATGAGATACCTTATGTTGCTTCCCTTTCAGGCATGTAACACAATGATCATCACTTGTAAACTCTTTCTTTGGCATTCCAATTACCAAATCATTCTTAATTATTTATGTTCTTAAAGTTTACATGGCATATTCTTTTATGTCATAGGAAAGACTCATCACTATTTGCTTTAAATAGAAAGCATGAAACTTCTCCAGAGGAGATGTCTCTTGCAGGTCCATCTTGTACATGTTCCCTTTCTTGAGGGCTCTGAGAAAAATATGCTCATGAGGAATGACCACCCCAGGCTTGAGAACAATGCACTCATGCTTAGTAAAGCATGTTATGACTGTGATCACAAAATTGGGATACACTCAAAAGATTGTACCCATGCTTCTTGATAAGTTTATCTTTTTAATGTTGAGCTTACCATTTGTGACCTTGCCCCTTCCAGAAATGTAACCATCTTCATCTCCTCCAAAAGCAACTAGCCCTCCATCAATTCTTTCAAAGTTCTGGAGTAGTGACCTATTGCCTGTCATGTGCCTCGAACAGCCACTATCAATGATCTAGACATTCTTGTTTGTCTTGAGTTGTTCCTACACAAAGAAAATTATTAGTTACATTTGAAAACCTAAGCCTTATTCGTCTTGGGCTCAACAAAAGAAGTAGAAGGTAATGAAACAGTATTAGATCCTATTGTTGTGCTTTGAGGATCTTGTGTTGTTGTTGATGGAGAACATTTAGTCAGTTGGTCTTTCTTTGACTTCCACACTACCTTTGGAAGTTTGGACTTGACCTTCAATACTTTGAAAGCTTTTGAGACTTCGGAAGCTTTTGAGACTTTGGAAGCTTTTGAGAATTTGGATGTTTTGATGACTAGACCTTCGGAAGATTCAGCAAAGACTGCAGCAGACTCCAGTGCTTCGAAAGTATTCCTTTCTTTCGAGGCCAAATTTTCTTCCAAAGGCAATTTTCCACTTGCCTTATTCTTTATTTTGGAGCTTCCGAAGGAAACAGATTTTCCTTCTAAAGCTGAATTTTTCTTGGAGCTCTTGAAAGTCTCTTTCTATTCATATGGAGAGTACCTCTTGGATTGTATGGATAATTCTTAGCAAGATAAGAAGTGCTTTCACACATAACACATTCCACCTTTTTCTTCCAAAGAGCCTTCTTCTGATAACAAGGCTGACTTTGTTCACATCCCTTCTCCACCTTCATCTTTGTAGATACTGAGACGATACTTTTGGGCTAAGAATTGTTTTTGGGGTTGGATGATCCAGGCTGAAAAAACACCCCAGTTTGTGCACCTCTATTCCTCGCTACAAATATACTTTCCTAACTTCCAAGAATTGTAAAATCTATATCCTAGCTTAGCCTAACAATTGTTAATATGGGCCTACTTAATTCCATTTAATTAAATTGATAAGTCATAATACTTTATCTTTTAATCCACTTCAAAGTAGTCCACCATCATACTACCACACTCCTCTTTTAAGACAACAATTCATTTACACAACCCCTTTATAGGTTTCTTCCACTAGCTTACTTTAATGTATTTTTCAATGCGTTTAAACTAAACCAATAATTTTCCTCCAAGAATGAACAATTAACATTCGTTAGCTCTTTAAAGTTGTTCGTGTTTGACTCCAATGACCTTATTATCCTCCTTGGTGAAGTTACTATAAAACCATTAAGTTTACTTCATGACTTTAACACCTCCACACTCACATAGTCTCACATAGATTTACTCATAATATATCAACTTAGAGTGAGCAAAGCCATTCTCATGTCATAAGAAAGATGAATTTAATAGATTAGTTGTGACGTTGTGTATTGTGTCGACTTGCTGATTGTGATAATCACCTATCACGTCATGATAATTATGTTTAGATTTGCTTGACTTTTTCCTCACACTAAAAGATGCAAATACTAAATCTAAAGATGATACTATTAGATTAATTATCAATAAAACACAAATTGAGACTTTTTTTACTACTAATATATATATAAACTAGTTTAAGTAACCCATGTACTGCAAATATTGAATAAATAAAATATTAAATGCAATGAAAAATTAATAATTATAAAATGATATTTTAAAATAAGATATAATTAAAATTAAATATGAGTAAAGATATAAGTAATAAACAATGATATCAACTATTTAGATTTTTTGTTTTAAAACTCTTTTTTGTTTTTCCAAGAAAAAAAGTTAAACATTCTTTTTCAAAACAAACCTTCTATTTTTATAATTTTTCTTATTGTAACTCCTAATTTTAATTACTTTTTGTTTATAAAAAATTTACAAATTAGAAAAAACTAATTCTACAATATTTCATATTTTTAAAAAGTTTAATGTTTTAGATAAGTTTCATATTTCATAATTTTTTTCTTAAAAATTACATTAATTAATAAATATCTTTCCTAATTTTTACAAAATCTTTTTATTGAAAAAAATTAAATCATATTATTATTAATTAACATAATCATTTAAAAGTAAAAAAATATTTTGATGAGAAGAAACATGATCTTTTCACGTGTCCCCCCTAATTACTTTTTTATTAGAGTATAAAAATTAAAGATATAAAGATTCTGGACTTGTTACAAATAGTAGATAACCACATGTAATTTTGAAAAGATATCATAAAATAGTAACCAAGTTAAAAAGTATTTCAATTTAGTTAGTCATGCATATTTTTATTAATTGGATTACTAAACCATCAAATCGAGTTATCATCGAAGTTTCTTATGTTAAGAAAGTAATGGAGTATAAGGTTTGGGGTTCGAAAATTTTAATAGGATATTATATTAAAAAACATGTTATTTATATTTTAAAAAAACAAAAATGGTATCTAAAATTTTCGTCAAAAGAAGAAAAATATATTTTCTAATTGAAACAAAAAGAAAAACATTGTAAAAACCATGTAACTTAAATTACCTAATTGAAGTACTTTTGAAAATTGATTACTATTTTACAAAGCTATCATCTTCACTGTAAAGTTTCAAATAAGGCTGATACAATTCAAAACATCCAAGTCTATCATGCATGCATGCATAGAAGTACTAGTAGTTAGCTTTGGAAGTTTCACACTCTTCCTTAGAAAATATTCTAAGTGTGAAATCTTCCGAAGCCAAGACCAACATCTTCTGAAGCCAAGACCAACATCTTTCGAAGCCAAACATGAAGTCTTCGAAGCTTCAAAGATAAAGTCTTCCGAAGCCAACACATGAAGACATATTTCTTCTGAAGACTTTTGAATACATGTTTTATCTCATGTATCATTTCCATAAAGCTAGACACTTATATATGAAGACACTTTCTGTTGCAACTCTGATGGGACACCAACTTATATAAGTTGGTGAAAGGTCCATGCTTTCATGTAACACCCAGTTATTTTTAAAAGACAAGATAAAAAAAGAATAAAAGCAAGAAAGGCAATAAAGTCCAAGTGGAGGGACTAAAAGTGTCCAAAAAGGACAAAACTTTCAAAAGTTGGTGTAAAGGTGAGTATGGCCGCCCACCCTCACCTCACTTCACCATTTTTCTCAGTTTTAGAGAGAGAGCAGAGAATACTCTCGGATTGAAGAAGACGAGGAAGAAGAAAAGTGAATTCAAGGTAAGAATGCAAGGTTTTTATATTTTTATGTCGGGTTCTATCCCGGTTATGTGTTTATGTGCTTATGGGTTGTGTTTGTGCTCGGGTGTGTGTGTTTTTGAATGTTGTTTCTAGGTGTTTTGAACTCTTTGCAAGCGGGTTAAAAGGAAGAACACCCAAGTTGCACCAGGTGATGTTGGACCAAAAGAACCAATGAACCAAGATCAGAAAACCTCTAAGTCCCACATGATATCACAATAACTGCTGAAGGCTTCATCAGCAGTTCGACAAGTGCTAAAAACTCCAACAGCTGAAGATCAAGTGCTGAAGAATTCAACAGCTGAAGACTATGTGCTGAAGTTCAACAGCTGAAGAACACAAGTGTTGAAGTTGAACAGCTGAAGAACACAAGTGCTGAAGCTGAACAGCTGAAGAACACAAGTGCTGAAGCTGAACAGCTGAAGAACACAAGTGCTGAAGCTGAACAGCTGAAGAACACAAGTGCTGAAGCTGAACAGCTGAAGAGTCTACAAGTGCTGAAGATCAACAACTGGTGTACAAAGTCTGAAGACAAAGACTGAAGACATCAGCTGATGATATCTACTGAAGTCATCAGCTGATGAAATGTCTGAAGTTCAAGTCTGAAGAGCAAGTACTGAAGTTTCAGTAGTTTGTCACAACAGCTGAAGAGTACTTCTTTAGTAGTTGTGATATCAGTAGTTTTATGTTTTTACTTTCAGTAGTTTTGTAAAACGACTGAAGAGCTTGTTCTTCAGTCGTTGTAGTATCAGTAGTTTTATGTTTTTCAGTAGTTATAGTAACTGATAACACTTAGTATTTTTGTAAGAAGATGTCAGCTGTTTTGACATCTTCAGTAATTGTGTTTCAGTTGGAATAATTCTGTTAGATGTCACTATCAAGTGACATCAGCAGACGTCACATCTCTTATATAAGAGGTGTCGACCTAATTGTAAGTGTGACATTCCGTTACCACGAAAGCGAATATTGAATGAAATATATTTGCAGAATTCTCTCTATCTATAACCGTTTTTGTTCTTCATTGAATATCTTTTCATTCTTGTGAATTGGCTAATTCATTGTTAGAATTCCGCTGCTATACTCTCTAATTGATCAAATGTAGATCACTGATCCTAACACTTTGTCGACTTTTCTCAACAATTCCTCATCATGTTGTTTGTGAAGCTCTTCTTCTTCTAACTTCACTTTCACAATTTCTCTTTGAGATTCAGGAGTAATTGTTGGAGGGTGACTTATGGCCTTAGGCAACTTTATAGCAGCTGAGATTGGCAGCCTATCTTCATCTTCATCATTATCTTTTTCTTCCTCTTCTAGCCTCAGTACCCTTCTCTTCCTCTTCTGAGGTACATCATCGGCTATTGGTTTTGTGGGTAAGGGAATTGGTTTAGTGGGTTGTGGTGGTTTTGGTGTGGGAATTTTGACAGGCTGTTCTAGCATTTTGGGTGTAAGTGAGGCTTTGGATTGTTTGACCAGTTCAGTCCTGCTCCCAACACCAGCTTCATTCAAGGCTTCAATGACCAGCCCTTTGGTATATACTTTAGACGAACAGATCTTGGTGGTTATTGCCAAGATGCTGTCCCTAGACCATGACTTGATTTCAATCAATGATCTTCCAAGATACTTAGCTATGAACCTGATCATGATTTCCAATCTTTCCCTTTCCAACACACTATAACCAGCCCATCTTGATTGTATCTCTTCTATTTCTAGCCTTCTGATCTCAGAGTCTAATGTGGCTGTGTCATGACCATGTCTAAATAGCTGATCTATAATTTTATCCATTGATCTGCTATGAGCTTCATCAACATCTTTAACAAGGTCTTCTAATGATTTTTCTTCATCAGCTCTTGACTCAACACTTTTCTTTCTTTTATAGGTGATCAACTGTTCTGAGATCAGTTCTTTCTCAACCTCCTTCTCTTTCTCAGGCTCTTTCTCAGCATCAACTCTCTTTCTTTTCTTGTCTTTCACTGCCTTAGACTTTGCAGTCTCCCCCTTTTGGTTGCATTGGAATCAGGGGTTTGGAAGGCAGAAAGAGATTTGTGAACAACATCATCAATGAGGGTTTGTAGATGTGAGGGAATCCTCTCATCAATGGCTTTATGCACTATGTCAGTGATGATGGGAGTGATGAGAGATAAGGAGTTTTGAAAGATAGCAACCATCTGCTCAGAGGGGTTTTGTCCCTGAGAGGTGGTGCCAAAAGCAGAGGCTGGTGGCTCAGTTATGTGTGTAGGCTCAGTGTTTGGTAAACCTTCAATTGAAGGTGCCATCTATGGGGTTATTGGGGTAGATGGTCTTTGATCCTGAGACATTTTGGCCAACAGCTCTTTGAGTCTGCTCACCTCATTCTCTAGGATGGTATTGTGGGCTAGAACATCATAGAAAAAGCCCAGGTCATCATCAGTCTGTGCTGAATCACCTGACCTCCTGATTGAATCAGGATGTACATGCTCTAAGTGTAGATCAGTAGTAGCATGTGCCCCTTGTTCATTGGCAGTTGCCTCTGGTGAGGTCTTATGGATGGTACCAACTTCATCCTGATCATATGCTGAAGCAGGAGAAGTGGCAGCCTCACCAGATGTTCGAATCTCCGTTTCTACACTTGGAGATGGAACAATGTAACCCCTGTGCTGTGGGTTATCAGAAGCATTTGGATCCTCCCCCTCAATTGTTGAGGCTATCCCAGTTTTGATTGGTATCTGGGAAGGGGGTGAGGAATGCAACTAAGTCAGCACTTTTGCAACTATTATGGTAGGACTTTGGGGGGCGGTTGCAGTGGGAGATGGTGTGAAAGTAGTATGCACCCGGGGAGAGTGGTGCGTTTCAATGGCAACCTCCTCAAATGAGGAAGGTTCCAGATGTATAGGTGCCCCAAATGTGGTTGCTGTAGGCTCCTGTTGAGAGGAAGCCTGAGCGGTTGAGGTTGGGTAAGTACGTGTATCTACTGGGGGGTTATGGCCAGTAGATATATCCTGCGTTTGTGTTGCAGGGGCAACCTCAGGGGACTCATCTCCCTGAGTAGCCTTTTTGGGTTTCTTGTGTTTGGGTTTGGTGGGGACTTTGGATCTGGAAGTGGAGGCTGTGGGTTCCCTCTGCTTGAGTTTTAGCATCCGGGCAGCCTCTTTGAGAGTAGGGTCTGTGTTATGTCGGGAGTATACCTCAGCTAAAACAGCTGGAGCAGGGACTCCAAGACCAACAAGTCCATTAGATTTTAGCTGATTTAAAATAATGGCCATCAGAAACCTGGGATAAAGTAGCCATCTATTTGCCACAGGTTTCTGAGCCAGATCCTTTAGTTCCATAAAAACTATCTCAGAAAAATTTAGATTTTGTTGCTCAAGGATAGAATACAATACCTGTGCCATCGGGAAGATATCTGATCCCAAGAAGATGTCTTTGAAGCTAGGCAGACATTCACCATGTGAAAAATAAGTCGTTCTGCATCATGGAAGTGCTTCTTCAGTATGGTTGTAGCACTTATGTCGCCTTCATACCCATTATTAATGAAAGACATATCAGTGGTGCCTTTCGGGTATTCTTTAGGATAGGTGCCATCATGCAAATTTAGGGTATTGCGAATGATGTCTGTAGTGATGAGCCCGGTTTCTGGTATACCAACGACTGTAGAGTGATTTGGTTATCATTCTCACCAATGATTACAAAAACGTTGGTCCAGAACTGGGATAAGGAGTCAGGATATATGGTAGGATTCAGAATAAAGGCTGTTCGGTACGGGGAATCCACCATAAGATCGATGGCAGTGTCAAACTTGTTCGAGAAGGCCGATTTTGTAAGGTAGGCAACATAGTTGTGTCGGGGTTTGAGTTTCATGGTCGCCATTGTTGAGAGAGAAAAGGTTTGAAAACGGCTAATGAAACGTTTGGCTACAAGTACAGGTATTTATAGGGTATGGGTTATAAAACAACTGAAGGGTTTGGTGTTAATCATCAGTAGTTTTAAACGACTAATGACGTGGTATTAACCTTCAGAGGTTGAAACAACTGAAGTGTTGGTTTTAGGCATCAGCAGTTATAAAACTATTAAAAACCATGGTTTTGACTTCAGATGTTGGAACAACTGAGGACTTGGTGTTAGTAATCAGTAGTTGTGAAACTACTGAAGACATGGTTTTGTCATCAGTTGTTGTAAACGACTGAAGACTTGGTGTTAGTCATCAGTAGTTGTGAAACTACTGAAGACATTGGTTTTGCTTCAGTTGTTTAAGATGAAACAGCAGTTGTAAAACAACTGAAGAGAAAATTCCCAGCAGTAGTTTTCGTCAATTCTTAGCTTTTCAACTGTTTCATACTGTCCTCAACACTTGCTCATTAGTCTTTTTGGCTGTTTTCAGTTGTTTCATAGGACATTAGTACTTATCTGTTTTTACTAACATCAGTAGTTATAACTACATCAGTAGTTTGTAACATAATCAGTACTTATTTGTGACATGTTTACTAATGATCATCAGTACTCGTTTACTGAGATCATCAGTAGTTGTCACTTATTCTAGCTGCAGCATACCAAGCCTTAACACTAGGTTTTGGAAAGTTGAATTATCCAAAGGCTTAGTAAAAATGTCTGCAAGCTCATCAGCACTAGGCACAAACTTTGGATCAATCAGACCTTTTTCAAAACAGTCCCTAATAATATGGTGTCTGATCTCAATATGTTTGGTCCTAGAATGCTGGACAGGATTCTTGACAATGCAAAGAGCTAAAGCACTGTCCATTAATAATGGAGTCTTAGTCTCTGTAATGGCATAATCCAAAAGTTGGTTCTGAAGCCAGAGTACCTGAGATGTACAACTTGCAGCAGCAATGTACTCTGCTTCAGCAGTGGATGTAGCAACAGATGTTTGTTTCTTACTCTGCCAAGAAATCAAACAGTTGCCTAGGAATTGACATCCACCAGAAGTTGACTTTCTGGTTAACTTACACCTTGCATAGTCACTATTAGAAAAAGCAACTAATTTGCAAGAGTGTCCAGTGGAATACCATAAACCTAGAGATTGTGTACCTTGCAGATATCTAAAGATCCTCTTGACTGCAATCAAATGAGACTCTTTAGGAGCAGCCTGAAATCTAGCACAAACACAAGTTGCAAACATAATATCTGGTCTAGAAGCTGTTAAGTACATCAAGAACCCAATCATACATCTGTAAAGTGTTTCATCAACAGCTTTACCTTTCTGATCTGCATCCAGTTGAGTGGTGTGGCACATGGGAGTAGAACAGGGCTTACAGTTTTGTAAATCAAACTTATTCAAAAGATCTTTTGTATATTTAGACTGATGAATGAAAGTCCCATCAGCCTTTTGTTTGATTTGCAATCCTAGAAAGAACTGTAATTCTCCCATTTCACTTATTTTAAACTTCTGTTGCATTAATTTGGTAAAATTATCACACAACTGGGGATCAGAGGATGCAAAAATAATATCATCAACATAAATTCGAACAAGTAGCTTATGCTGATCCACCTTCTTAATGAACAAAGTTTTATCTATGGAGCCTCTAGTGAAATTATTTTGAAGAAGAAAATTTGATAATGTCTCATACCAGGCTCTAGGAGCTTGTTTCAACCCATAAAGAGCCTTATCAAGCTTGTATACCCAATCTGGATGTTTATTGTCCTCAAGCCTGGTGGTTGACACACATAAACCTCTTCTTTTATTTTACCATATAAAAATGCACTTTTAACATCCATTTGAAAAACTTTAAGATTGTGGAATATAGCATAGGCTAAGAACAATCTAATTGCCTCCAGTCTGGCTACAGGAGCAAAGGTTTCATCATAATCAATACCTTCTTCCTGTGCAAACCCCTGAACAACCAATCTGGCCTTGTTCTTAACAATAAGCCCATTTTCATCTGTTTTATTCCTAAACACCCATTTAGTGCCTATTGCACACTTACCTGGGGGTAGAGGAACCAGTTCCCACACTTGCTGCTTTTTGAACTGAAGTAGCTCAAGCTGCATGGCTTCAACCCATCCATTGTCTCTCAAAGCAACATGATAGTTCTTTGGCTCTAGCTGACTAATGAAGAGAGCATATAAGCAGAAATTGGACAATTGACTTATTGTTGAAACTCAGCATTGATATCACCAATGATTTGAGATATTGGTGATTCTTCAGCTCTTGATAAACAATGAGATCTGTGCAAGTGTTTGTAGGACCTTCAGCAGCAGCAGATGGTGATGCAGACTCTTGAAACCAAGAATGAGATGGCAATCAAAAGATGTAGAGGAATCAGAGATCTCATCAGCATTTGTTGTGGATGGAACTACTGAAGCTACAGGAACATCAAGTTTAGTGGACTTAGGCAGTTGATCACTAAACTTGAATAGGTGAGTATTGATATTATCATCATCATCAATACCACCAGGTGGAGAACTGTTGACAGGAGCAACAGCTGAAACCTGATAAGGAACATATTGCAGTATGTCCAAATCAAATAACTCCACAGGGTTTTGTGGAATCTTGTCCTTTGGAGATTCATTAAACTTCACATGCAGAGTCTCTTCAACTATCTTTGTTCTGCAGTTGAAGACTCTGTATGCCTTGCAAGTAGATGAATTACCAACAAAATACCCTGCATCCACCTTAGGATCAAATTTGTGGAGTTGATCCTTTGTGTTGAGAATGAACAAGGACACCCAAAGGCTCTGAAAAATGAAATTAGAGGAGCCAAATGATGTAGAACTTCATATGGAGTCTTCATCAACCTCTGATTTACTAAGGCTCTATTCTGCACATAGCTAGCTATGTTAACAGCTTCAGCCCAAAAGGTTAGTGGCAAACCAGAGTCAGCCAACATGACCTTGCAGCTTCAATTAGGGTCCTTTTCTTTCTCTCTACTACTCCATTTTGTTCTGGAGTCCTTGGGATGCTAAACTGCCTCTTGATTCCCTTTCAGAGATAAAAATTATCAAGTGTATGGTTCTGAATTCTGTTCCATTATCACTTCTGATACACTTGACAGATAGGAATACTGCTTCTCAACATACAACACAAAGTTTATAATCGTCTGAGCAGCCTCATCCTTTGAATGCAAGAAGAAGGTCCATAAAATCTGGAGTAATCATCCATAATTACCAGACAGTATTTCTTCTTTGCCATACTCATTACTCTCACAGGACCAAAGGTATCCATGTGTAGTAATTGCAAGCAGGCAATGGACTTAGGTTCTTCAATAGGAGGGAATGAGACTTTTGTTGTTTTCCTTTCAAACAAGCAGTGCAGTTGTCTTCACATCTGAACTCCTTCATAGGCAATCTCCTTACTAAACCATGATGTATCAGCTGATGAAGTTTTTAAGATTCACATGACCCAGCCTTCTATGCCATAGAATAGATTCTTGAGGAGAAGCCTTGGAAAATAGGCAAGGATGGCCTTTGAGATCTATTTTCTTGGAAAGATCTAAGGCATACACTCTTCCTGTCCTGTTGACCCAGGAGAGTATGATCATCCAACACCTTATCAATCAAACTCAGAACTTTGGATGACAGAATCCTGCAGTTCTGACTGTGAAAAGAGCAACATGGCCTTTATCACACATTTGACTGACACTCAAGAGATTGTACTTGAGATTCTCCACATGGTTAACATCATCAAACCTTATTTCCCCATTGGAGACAAAGCCTTTGCCAATGATGTAACCCTTAGCATCATTGCCAAAAGAAACAAAACCCTTCTTTCTTTGAGAGTAATCATGAAGAAGAGAGTTGCTCCTGTCATATGCATAGCCTCCACTGTCTACATACTAGATGCTACTGTGGCATGCTGAAGAACCCTACAATCATAATAAATTAGTTAGTTTTTGAGACCCAACCTTTTTGGTTTTGGGTCTGTTCACATCAACAGATGGTAAACTAACAGATTTGCTATGAAGAACAGCCTGAGGGGATGGAGATGGTGAAGAAGAAGATCCTTGGCATGGATTTTCTTCTCTGTGGTTTCAACACAGGAGCATCTAATTGGTTGACTCTCCCCAATAGATGTTGAACCATCATAACAAGTTGTGTCTGATTCTGTGATAAGGCCTTCAGCTCATTAGACACATTAGTGCGTGAGATTGATGGATTCCTGTGTTGTACCATCTCCCTTTGAGCAACCTCAGTTGTTGCCTGATTAACCCCTTCCTTTTTGGTTTTCTTTTGGATTTTGGGGTTACAAGTTTTGATGTTGCTGGTATAAACTTGGTTTCAAACTCAGTTTTCATTTTATCCATTTTCTGTTTAAGTTTCTTATTGTTTTGAGTTTGGAGCCCTTTTTATACCAACAATCATCAGTAAGATGATTGAATAAGCCACATATTTCACATGGCTTTTTCTTCATCTTAGGTTGAACATCTGCTGAAGAAGATGAAACTACTGAAGACTTATTCTTCAGTATTTTGCGATCAGTACTAGCAGTTTTCTTCCTTGCAGTACATGCTTTCTTGATATCTTCTTCAGTAGTTTTCCCATCCTTTCTACTGGCAGTTTTCTTCCCTTTAGTACATGCAGTAGTTTGGGTTTGTTCTCCAGGTGTTATGACTTGCTCTTTAGTACTTTCAGTACTTTTTGTAAAATACCACCTGGAGTGATCAACCTTTTGATCATGTGAGTGTCAACATTTGAACCATCAACATCAGCTGATAGGTTTTGGAGGAATTAATGCTGACACCAACCTCTGATGGTGCTGTATCAGATAGTAGATCACATGATGAAAAGGATTGGTTATTGCTTTCTCCATCAGATTCTACCTCTGCTCTGGGAGTAAAGTAGAGGAGCAGTGTGATTATAACCAATGCCAAACTTCACATTGGAAGCAGACTGCTTACTAAGAAGCATTTCAAAACCCTTACAGGAATGTACCCATCGATCACACTCTACCTGGGTAGCTGCAAGTGTTTCTTTGAGGTCTTTGTACTTCTCTAGAAGTACCTCTTCCCTAGCCTTATCATCAGTGATTTGGCATTTAGTTTGTAAATCTCATCATTCTTATCATTAAGCACAGACTCAAATTCAGCTTTTCTTTTGGATATATTTGTTCTAGCTCAATATTCTTGTTAATTAAAGCTACATTGCTTCTTTAATAGATGCAAATGCGGCTATGCATGTTTCAGAACATAGCTTGGCTTTGGCCTCAGAGGATACCTGTGATACCTGTGGTGTGGAGGTATTAGAGGATGAGGTATCAACAGACTCCAGGGCCATAAGAGCAAGGTTTCCAAAAGGATTGTCACCACCATGTTGACCAGCACCAGAAAACAGTTGTTCATGACCAGACATATCATCTGGTAAACTGCTCCAGTCAACAACTCTTGGGGTGAAAAAGCTGTGTTGTTGAGGTTGAGATTGTTAAGGAGATTGGGAAGGTTGAGGCTCAGGAAGAGCAGGTGGTTTTTGAGCAATGGGTACTTGAACTTGACTAGTTTGTGGCATGTAATAGCAGGGATATGGATATGACATTGGACCCTGAGGGACAAAATATGCAGGAGATAGAGGTTGTGATTGATGACCAGAACTAGCAGGATGTTGCCCTCTGTTTTGTTGAATATTACTTGGAAAAGTCATAAAGGGTGCAGAGGAGTTAGATCCAGATGATCTACACTCTCTTGCAAAGTGCCCAAGCCTGTGGCATTTGTGACACCTCAACTTACTCTTGTCAAAACCAACTTTGGTTTTGCCAGAGAGTCCAGAGAATTTCTACCAGTTCTATTGTAGAACTTCTGAGATCTGATATTAATCAAGGCCATTTGGCTCAGAATATCCATCTCTTCTAAGTCATCATCAGCTATACCTTTCAAATCATCCATAATGAAGCACAAATTGTCACTATTACAGCCTGACTGACTATCAACACTCACAAATGCATGATCAGAACTGTTTGAAGAGAAATTTATGCTCATCATAATTACTTTCTGATGCAGCATATTCTGACTCATGACCGACCAAGGCAGTGTTCCCTGGTACAAAGTCTTCAGTGAGCTTTCCTGATGATGCCAGTTTCCTTTTTTGCTCTATCTCTCTTTCAAATGTAAACAGTTTCCCATGAAGTTGGGTGAGAGATAGGCTATCCAGATTTGCATTAGAGCGTAGGACAATTGTATATGTGTCCCATCTCTCAGGCAGTGATCTGAGAAATCTGTGGTTCATCTGGCTATTAGTGTATTCATGTTTGACCATTTTCAGCTCAGAGATCAAACATGAAAAACGCTCAAACTGTTGATTCAGAGTCTCACCCTTCCTATGAGCAAATGTCTCATATTGTTGGGCAAGTATTTCCTATTGTTTGCTAAGACCTCATCAGTACCACCAAATTGTTATTTCAGTGCCTTGCAGAGGTCATGAGTAGTTTCATGATGCATAAGCCCATAATAGATTTCATTAGGCAGTGCCATGGCTAGAATTCCATGAGCTTTAGCATCAATCTCAAACAGTTTTCGATCCTCATCAGAGTATTGTTCCTTCTTCTTCGGAACCATTTGGTTGGTTCCGGATTGTTCACCATAGGCTTATGTGGACCATGTACCACAGATGTCCAACAACCTGAACTGTTAACAGACAATGATGGAGCATTCTTCGTTGCCATATGTTATACTCAGTCCTAACCAACATTGGAGGCTTGGTTGAGGAACCAGTATTGTGAGGGTCATTAGAATGAGTAGTCATATTCAGAATTCAGACAAATTCAAGGTAAACAAATTAAATCTAGCTCAAAACCACTTAGAACCTCAAACAAAATGGCCAAAATCAACAGAAACTCAATCTCTATAACCGATTCTTGCAAATTTGCTAATTCGATCAAACGTAGATAGCAAAAGAACAGTTTCAATGATCAATTGTTAAATCGACGAATGATTAACCTGCTCTGATACCAATTGTTAGGATCTCAGCATCTAGTTTGATCAATTAGATTGGATTTTCAGCGGAATGAGTCCACGAATTAACAAATTTAAACAAGAACACACGAAATTTATCAATGAAACAGTGGATATTCATTCAATATATGCTTCGGCTGGCTTTCGTGCAACGTTACAATTAGGTCATCTTTCCTTTTATAAGGGAAGCTGACGTCAGCTGATGTCACTTGACAGTGACATCTAACTGTTATTTAACTACTGAAAGTCAACACAACTACTGAAGATGTCAAACAGCTGACATCTTCTTAGAAAAATACCCAAGTGTTAATTATCGCTACAACTACTGAAAAGAAAACTACTGAAACAACAACGACTGAAGAACATGCTCTTCAGTCATTTACAAGTACTTAAATAGAAAAGAAAACTACTGAAAGGAAACCATCACAACAACTAAAGAATGCTTCTTCAGCTGTTGTGACAAACTCTGAAGGCTTCAGTACTTGGACTTCTTGAACTTCAGTTGTTGTCATCAGCTGATGTCTTCAGTCTTTGTACTTCAGCTGTTGATCTTCAGTACTTTAGTCTTCAGCTGTTGAACTTCAGACTTTGGTCTTCAGCTGTTGAAGTCTTCAGTACTTTAGTCTTCAGCTGTTGATCTTCAGACTTTGTCAAACAGCTAATCAAGTCTTCAGCATTGTTGTGATGTCTTGTGGGACTTAAAGGTTTTTCTGATCTGGCTCATTGGTTCTTTTGGTCCAACAATGTCTAAATGGTCCTTTCCGACTGACCATCAGTTTGGGGATGATAAGCCGTGCTAATATGTAACCTCGTCCCCATGGCATCATGGAATTTCTTCCAGAATTTAGAGGTAAACTGGGTGTCACGATCCGACACAATAAACACTAGCACACCATGACGAGTTACAATCTCCTTGATGAATAGGTCAACCAACCTCTCAGATGAATATGTCTCGCGGATCGGTAGGAAGTGAGCACTCTTTGTCAAGCGTCAACAATCACCCATATGGCATCGTATCCTTTCGGAGTACGGGGCAGTTTCGTAATGAAATCCATGGTGACATGATCCCACTTCCATTCCGGTATATCCAAAGGTTGGATCTTCCCATACGGCTTCTGATGTTCTGCCTTCACTTGCAAACAAGTAAGGCACTTACTCATATACTCCACCATGTCACGCTTCATACCCGCCACCAATAATCTTTCTTCATGTCTTGATACATCTTTGTGGCACTAGGATGAATGGAGTATCGAGTCTTGTGAGCTTCATCCAAAATCCTCACACGTAGATTCCCGAAACAAGGAATCCACACCTGTCCAAATCGAGTTTTAACACCAAGTGTGTTTTCACCCAATTCCCCAATCAGACCTCTCATTCTTTCAGAGTTTAGAAGATCTTCTTTCAGTGCCTTATCCTGAAACTCCTTGACTTGCTTCATTACCTTTGAGGTAATAATCAGTGGTATGCCTTCACCCGAATCGGCTCGGGCCTCTCCTTTTGGCTAAGAGCATCAGCCACCATGTTAGCTTTGCCCGGATGGTAATGGATCTCACAATCATAATCCTTTATGAGCTCCAACCATCGTCTCTGCCTCATATTCAGGTCCTTCTGCTCAAAGAAGTACTTTAAGCTCTTGTGGTCGGTGAAGATGGTGCGCTTCGTTCCATATAGATAATGCCTCCAAATCTTTAGTGTGAAGACCACGGCCGCTAGTTCCAAGTCATGAGTAGCGTAGTTGACCTCATGACCTTTAGCTGTCGGGATGCGTAGGTTATAACTTTTCCTCTTGCATTAACACACACCCCAACCCCGAGTAAGAAGCATCTGAATACATTACCAAATCCTCGCTTCCTTCGGGTAACGACATGACAGGAGCTTGAGTCAACCTCACCTTTAACTCCTCGAACGCCTATTCTTGAGCTTGACCCCATATAAACTTTACATCCTTACGGGTCATTTGGTCAGTGGAGATGAGATCTTGGAAAAGTCTTGGATGAATCTTCTGTAGTAGCCCACCAAACCCAAGAAACTACAAATCTCGGATGGCATCTTTGGAGACTTCCATTGCATCACTGCCTCTACCTTAGCCGAGTCCACCATAATCCTGTCGGGATTCACTACATAACCCAAGAACTGAACTTCACGCAACCAAAACGCACACTTGGAGAATTTTACATACAACTTCTCCCTTCTTAACGTCTCTAGAACCTCCCGAATATGGCCGGCATGCTCAATCTCACTCTTCGAATAAATCAGGATATCATCAATGAACACAATCACTGATTTATCCAACATAGGCTGACACACACGGTTCATTAGATCCATAAAAGCAGCTGGCGCATTGGTCAAACCAAGGACATGACAAGAAACTCGTAGTGACCGTAGCGCGTACGAAAAGTTGTTTTAGGGATATCCTGCTCCTTCACTTTCAGCTGATGGTAACCAGATTGAAGATATCCTATCCTCGAAAACCAACTGGCGCCTTGGAGCTGATCAAACAAATCATCTATTCTTGGTAGGGGTATCGGTTCTTCACCGTCAACTTGTTCAACTCCTGTTAGTCAATGCACATCCTCATACTATCGTCTTCTTCTCTTCCAAACAGGACCGGAGCACCCCAAGGACAGATACTCGGTCTAATGAACCCCTTATCCAGCAGTTCTTGCAACTGCTCCATTAACTCTTTCATCTCAGTCGGAGCCAACCGATACGATGCTTTGGCAACGGGTTGAGCACCGGGTATCAAGTCAATTTGGACTCAACCTCGCCATCTGGTGGCACACCGGGTAAGTCTTCCGGAATACGTCCGGAAAGTTGCGCACCACTGGTACTTCGGATAATTGCGCTACCGATACATCCACATCTTTTATGTATGCCAAGTAGGCACTACATCCGCGTCTCATGCACTTTCCCCCACCGCCATCGAAATCACCTTCGGGATCGTCGTGACGCGATCACCATAAACCATTACCTCATTTTTGTCAGGCGTTGTTAATCGGATCATCTTCTTGCGATACATGATGTTTGCCTCATAGGTTGCTAACCAGTCCATCCCTAGTACTACATCGAACCCCTAGGGGTATCACGTGTAACCTAGCAGCAACCTATGGCCTTCTAGTTCTATTGCACAGTCCTCTATCACATCAGTAATTCTAGTGGACTGACCGATAGCAGTTTCTACATCGAATGGCTCACCAATACATCTACTCTTACTGGGAAACTTAACACCAAAGGCAACATAAATGAAACTCCTACTAGCACCAGAATCAAACAACACAGATGCAAGTGTTTGGTTTACTAGAAACATACCTGACACCACGTCGAGGTCTGTCCTAGCCTCCTCCCGAGTCATCGTGAAGGCTCGGGCGCTGGCCTTCTGCCCTTCCCTTCCGGCCTTCTTCACCCCGGAACTCTCAGCCCTTGGCTTCTTACACTCCCTACTCATGTGACCACTTCCCCCACAGTTGAAACACTTCACACCTCCACAGTCTCTAGCCATATGACTAGGCTTCCCACACTTGAAACAAACATTAGACCCCCATCTACACTCGCCACCGTGCTCCTTCCCGCACTTGCCACACTTCTTCAACTCATCACCAGTTGTGACCACATGGCGGTCATTCCCTTGAGCCTTCTTGTCTTATCAAGGCACCACCCCCCGACGAAACCTCTTCCCGTTCCAGTTTCTATTACCTCCACCCTTCCGATTACTTTCAGTCACCACCACCACAGTCCTCTCATCATACAATCTCCCTGCTAGATCCACCGTTGACCTAAACGTGCTTGGTCAGGCGATGATCATGTGCCTGGGAATATCTGCTAGCAAACCCTGAATATACCTCTTGATCTTCCGAGATAGAGGTGTCACCTGATCTGGCACCAGACGTGCCATTTCATTGAACCTTGTGGTGTACTCTTGGTGTGTCATAGTTCCCGCCTCCAGTTGCAAAAACTCTCTCTCGACCTTGTCCATTTCCCGATGAGGACAAAACTCCTCGATCACTAACTTCTTCAACTCCGACCATCTCATTCTCCCAATCACCCGACTACCCTCAGCTTGGACTATATTGTCCCACTAGCACAAAGTTGAGTCTACAAATGAGTGGGTAGCGAACTTAACCTTCTGGTCTTCTCGGCACTCGCTGATATCAAGTACCGCCTCCATTTCCCTCACCCATCGGTGAGCAACCGCGGCATTGTCGTTTCCATCGAAAGTAGGGTTTGCATCTCATAAACACCCCGTAGTTGCAGCCTCGGTGGCCTCCGTGCAGGCTCTACTATACATTTCATTCGTTCGTGATCATACATCATACGTACATACAGATAATATCATTATTATCTTCCATTCGTTCATTAACCTTCGTTCATCCATTACATCTAGTGACATGTACGTTACCCCGAACATTGTGCACGAAGCTGGTTACTGGGCCTGACGTCTTTCATAGACCCTGAACATTATGCACGAAGCTGACTCCAGTACCTGGGGCAAGTACATTCACAATTTATCTTTCCTCTTTCATTCTGGATCATTGCATATGCTATACCCCGAACATTGTGCACGAAGCTGGTACTGGGCCTGAGCTTTCATAGACGCTGAACATTGTGCACGAAGCTGACTCTAGTACCTAGGGCAAGCGGCAAGGATCCTACATATGGTCAATCACAAGGTTTGGACCCCAGTGTGCATCCTTTTGGGGTAGCTAACCGCACACAGTTGAGCTAACACCCTTCATTGGATGTGGACCTCCATATATTTGCTTGCAAGACTTTTTACGTTCATCATTCGTTAATGCATGCATTCATTCATCATGTTCCTCTTTCATTATCTTTCACTTTACGTTACATAATACTTTCGGTTCATTCATTAACATAACACGTAAAGCCATGGAAAGATACACATATATCATCATAAGGAACATATCATATCATTCATACATCATCACACAGGGCATCATACATACATAACATACATCATGCATATTCATGCAACATCATCATCATCATCATCATCACCAGCATCAATCACAATGCATAACATGCCCCTCATACCAACTATGACCCTAAAAGTCAACTTATATAGTCCCCCGGAAATCTCCCAAGTCAAAGCCTACTCTACACATTTTCCCTAAAATCAAAAAAAAATATTCTAAGTCCTAGGCGCATGGGCACTATGCAGGCACATGGACACTATTCAGGCGCATGGGGAACACTTAGGCGCATGGGCCACTTTCAGGCGCATGAGCACTATGCAGGCGGACGGGGAATACTTAGTCAAATCCAGCACAGTTTCTAGGCGCATGGGTACTATTCAGGTGCATGATCCACTTGGGCGCATGGGCCACTTGGGCGCATGAGCACTATTGGGGCGCATGGCCCTACACATAATCATCTGACTAACATTTCCAGGCGCATGAACCACTGTTCAGGCGCATGGGCTATACTTAGATTTTTCTAAGGCAAATTTTGGGCGCATGAGCTATTGTTTAGGCGCATGGCTTACACTTAATTCTTTCTAAGGCAATCTCAGGCGTATGAACACTTATCTAGGCGCATGAGCTTCTGGGAAACATGTTTCTAGGATGTTTTCAATCCTAATCATTAAACCATCGGTTCTAAGCATAATGTGGCTATTCTAAACATGAGTAGCCTATAAACATCAAGAACCAACATCCAACATACATAATACATACGGGTATTCCACATAAACTTGTAAAATCATTTTAATACGTTTTCAGCCCAAAGGTAGTTTAAAACATGAAAAAACCGGGGTCTAGAACTCACCTGTTGGACCAAAAGAACCAATGATGAGCAAGATCAGAAAACCTCTAAGTCCCACATGATATCACAACAACTGCCGAGGCTTATCAGCAGTTCGACAAGTGCTGAAAACTCCAACAGCTGAAGATCAAGTGCTGAAGACTTCAACAGCTGAAGACTAATGTGCTGAAGTTCAACAGCTGAAGAACACAAGTGCTGAAGCTGAACAGTGAAGAACACAAGTGCTAAAGCTGAACAGCTGAAGAACACAAGTGCTGAAGTTGAACAGCTGAAGAACACAAGTGCTGAAGCTGAACAGCTAAAGAACACAAGTGCTGAAGCTGAATAGCTGAAGAACACAAGTGCTGAAGCTGAAGACCAAAGTACTGAAGTACAACAGCTGAAGAGTCTACAAGTGCCGAAGATCAACAACTGGTGTACAAAGTCTGAAGACAAAGACTGAAGACATCAGCTGATGATATCTACTGAAGTCATCAGCTGATGATGTCTGAAGTTCAAGTCTGAAGATCAAGTACTGAAGTTTCAGTAGTTTGTCACAACAGCTGAAGAGTACTTCTTCAGTAGTTGTGATATCAGTATTTTTATGTTTTTACTTTCAGTAGTTTTGTAAAACGACTGAAGAGCTTGTTCTTCAGTCGTTGTAGTATCAGTAGTTTTATGTTTTTCAGTAGTTATAGTAACTGATAACACTTAGTATTTTTGTAAGAAGATGTCAGCTGTTTTGACATCTTCAGTAGTTGTGTTTCAGTTGGAATAATTCTTTTAGATGTCACTATCAAGTGACATCAGCAGACGTCACATCTCTTATATAAGAGGTGTCGACCTAATTGTAAGTGTGACATTCCGTTACCACGAAAGCGAATATTGAATGAAATATATTTGCAGAATTCTCTCTATCTATAACCGTTTTTGTTCTTCATTGAATATCTTTTCATTCTTGTGAATTGGCTAATTCATTGTTAGAATTCCACTGCTATACTCTCTAATTGATCAACGTAGATCACTGATCCTAACAAGTGGTATCAAAGCAGGTTAATCATTGATCGATCTAACAATTGATCATTGAAACTGCTAATTGATATCTATTTTGATTGAATTAGCATATTCGCAAGAACTGGTTATAGATTATTGAATTTCTGTCGCTTTCATTCATTTATTTTGAGATCTCTTTTGGTTCAATTAGTTGTTGTGTTTTGTTCTAATTCAATTTTAGCTTAATTGAATTTGATTGAATCTGAGATGACTACTCCTTCTAATGATCCTCACAATACCGGTTCCTCAACCAAGCCCCGATGCTGGTTAGGACCGAGTATAACATATGGCAACGAAGAATGCTTCATCACCTGTCTGTTAACAGTTCAGGTTGTTGGACATCTGTGGTACATGGACCACATAAGCCTATGGTGAACAATCCGGAAACAAATCAAATGGTTCCGAAGAAGAAGGAACAATACTCTGATGAAGATCGGAAACTGTTTGAGATTGATGCTAAAGCCCATGGAATTCTGGCCATGGCACTGCCTAATGAAATCTATTCAGGGCTTATGCATCATGAAACTTCTCATGATCTCTGGAATGCCCTGAAGGAACAATTCGGTGGCATAGATGAGGTCTTAGCAAACAACAGAGAAATCCTTGCCCAACAATATGAGACATTCTCTCATAGAAAGTGTGAGACACTGACTCAACAGTTTGAGCGTTTTTCCTGCTTGATATCTGAGCTGAAAATGGTGAAACAGGAATACACCAATAGCCAGATGAACAACAGGTTCCTCAGATCACTGCCTGAGAGATAGGACACATACACTATTGTCCTACGCTCCAGTGCAAATCTGGATAGCCTATCTCTCACCCAACTTCATAGGAAACTGCTTACATTCGAAAGAGAAATAGAGCAGAAGAGGAAACTGTCCTCATCAGCTCACTGCTGACTTTGTACCAGGGAATACTGCCTTGGTTGGTCATGAGTCAGAATATGCTGCATCTGAAAGTAATTATGATGAGCATATTGATTTCTCTTCAAATAGTTCTGATCATGCATTTGTTGGTATTGAGAGTCATTCTGGCAGTAATAGTGACAATCTATGCTTCATCATGGATGATTTGAAAGGAATTGCTGATGATGATCTAGAAGAGATGGATATTCTGAGTCAAATGGCATTGATTAATATCAGATCTCAGAAGTTCTATAAGAGAACTGGCAGGAAATTTCCTGGACTCTCTGGCAAAACCAAAGTTGGTTTTGACAAGAGTAAGTTGAGGTGTCACAAATGCCAAAGGCTGGGACACTTTGCAAGAGAGTGTAGATCAACTGGATCTAACTCTTATGCACCCTTTGTGACTTTTCCTAGTACTAGTCCACAAAACAGAGGGCAACATCGTGCTGGTTCTGGTCATCATTCACATCCTAGATCTCCTGCATACTTTGTTTCCCCAGGTCAAATGTCATATCCTTATCCCTGCTTTTATATGCCTCAACCAAATCCTGTTCAAGCTCCAATTGCATAACAACCACAAGCATTGCCTGAACCACAACCTTCCCAATCTCATCAACAAACTCAACCTCAACAACACAGCTTCTTCACCCCACGAGTTGTTGACTGGAGCAGTTTACCAGATGACTTGTCTGGTCATGAACAACTGTTCTCAGGTGCTGGTCAACATGGTGGTGAAAGTCCCTTTGGAAATCTAGCTCTTATGGCTTTGGATTCTGCTGATACTTCATCCACTAATGCCTCTACACCAAAGGTATCACAGGTATCCTCTGAGGCAAAAGCCAAATTATGTTCTGAAACATGTATAGCAACATTTGCATCTATTAGAGAAGCAAATGTAGCTTTAATCAACAAGAACATTGAGCTAGAACAAATAATTTCCAAAAGCAAAGCTGAATTTGAGTCTGTGCTTAATGATAAGAATGATGAGATTTACAAACTTAAATGCCAAATAACTGATGATAAGGCTAGGGAAGAGATAATTCTAGAGAAGTATAAAGATCTCAAGAAACCCTTGCAGTCACCCAGGTAGAGTGTGATAGATGGGTACAATCATGCAAAGGTTTTGAAATGCTTCTTAGTAAGCAATCTGCTTCCAATTGAAGTTTGGCATTGGTTACAATCACACTGCTCCACCTACAGATTTTACTCCCAAAGCAGAGGTAGAATCTGATGGTGAGAGTAATAACCAATCCATCTCATCATGTGATCTACTTTCTGATACAGCACAATCAGAAGTAGAAGTCAGCATCAAGCCCTCTCAGAACCTATCAGCTGATGTTGATGGTTCCACTGCTGACATTCACATGATCAATGAGTTGATCAACTCAGGAGTTAATTCTGAAAGTCCTGAAAGGACTAGAGAGCAGGATTTAACACCTGAAGTTCAAACTCCAACTACTACCAGTACTAAAAAGAAGAAAACTGTCAGTAGAAAGAGTTTGAAGACTACTAAAGAGGAAGTCAAGAAAGCAAACAATGCTTCCAATGCACTGAAGAACAAGTCTTCAGTTGCTTCACCCTCTTTAGTTGATGATCAACATAAGATGAAGAAGAAACCATGTAAAGTATGTGGTTTGTTCAATCATCTTACAGATAATTGCTGGTACAAAAGAGGTTCCAAACTCAAACATAAAGAGGAAATTAAGAGAAAATGGTAAAAATGAAAACTGAGTTTGAGACCACATTTGTATCAGCAACATCAAATCCTGTAACCCTTAAGTCCACTAAGAAATCCAAAAAGGAAGGGGTTAAACAGGTGAACAGCTGAGATTGCTCAGAAGAAGAAGGTGCAACATAGGAACTTATCAAACTCCACTGGCAATGTGTCTGATGAGCTGAAATCTTTATCACAAAATCAGACACAGCTGGTTATGATGGTTCAACATCTGTTGGGAAGAGTTAACCAATTAGATGCTCCTATGTTGAAACCATAGAAAAGGAGATCCAAGCCAAAGGATTCCTCTTCTTCACCATCTTCTTCCTCTCAGGCTGTTGTTTCCAATAAACCTGTTAGTTTACCATCTGTTGATGAGACCAGACCCAAAACCAAAAAGGTTTGGGTCTCCAAAACTAACTGATTGTTTATTATTGCAGGGTTTTCTCCACATGCCAAAGTAGCATCTGGTATGTAGACAGTGGGGGATCTATGCACATGACTGGGAACAGCTCTCTTCTTCATGACTACTCTCAAGGAAGAAGGGGTTTGTTTCCTTTGGCAATGATGCTAGGGGTTACATCATGGGAATGGCTTTGTCTCCAATGGAGAAATCAAGTTTGATGATGTTAATCATGTGGAAAATCTCAAGTACAATCTCTTGAGTGTCAGTCAAATGTGTGATAAAGGCCATGTTGCTCTTTTCACCATCAGAACTGTAGGATTCTGTCATCCAAAGTTCTGCATTTGATTGATAAGGTGTTGGATGATCACACTCTCCTGAGAGCCAACAGGACCGAAGAGTGTATGCCTTAGATCTTTCCAAGAAAATAGATCTCAGAGGCAATCCTTGCCTATTTTCCAAAGCCTCTTCTCAAGAATCTAAACTGTGGCATAGAAGGCTGGGTCATGTTAATTTCAAAAACATGAATCAGCTTATCCACAATAGTTTAGTTAGAGGCTTACCAATAAAGGAGTTCCACTGTGATGAAACCTGCACTGCTTGTTTAAAAGGAAAACAGCACAAAGTCTCATTCCCTCCTATTGAAGAGCCTAAGTCCACTGCCTGCTTGCAATTACTGCATATGGATCTATTTGGTCCTGTGAGAGTAATGAGCATGGCAAAGAAAAATACTGTCTGGTAATTGTGGATGATTACTCCAGATTTGTATGGACTTTCTTTTACATTCAAGGATGAGGTTGCTCAGAAGATTATTCACTTTGTGTTGTATATTGAGAAGCAGTATTCCCTTCCAATCAAGTGTATTAGGAGTGATAATGGAACTTAATTCAGAAACCATACACTTGATGACTTCTATCTTTCAAAGGGAATCAAAAGGCAGTTTAGCATACCAAGGACTCCAGAACAAAATGGAGTAGTGGAGAGAAAGAACAGGACCCTAATTGAAGCTGCAAGGTCCATGCTGGCTAACTCTGGTTGCCACTGACCTTTTGGGCTGAAGCTGTTAACACAGCTTGCTATGTGCAGAATAGAGTCTTAGTAAATCAGAGGATGATGAAGACTCCATATGAAGTTCTCCATCACTTGGCTCCTCTCATTTCATTTTTCAAAGCATTTGGGTGTCCCTTTTTATTCTCAACACAAAGGATCAACTCCAAAATTTGATCCTAAGGTGGATGCAGGGTACTTTGTTGGTTATTCATCTACTTGCAAGGCATACAGAGTCTTTAACTGCAGAACAAAGATAGTTGAAGAAACTTTGCATGTGAAGTTTAATGAATCTCCTATGGACAAGATTCTACAAAACCCTGTGGAGTTGTTTGATTTGGACATACTACAATATGTTCCTTATCAACCTCCAGCTGTTGCAGATCATGTGGATAAATCATCATCTGCAGCATGTCTTCCACCTGGTGGTATTGATGATGATGCTGATAATATCAATACTCACCTATTCAAGTTTAGTGACCAACTGCCTGTGTCTGCTAATTTGATGTTCCTGTAGCTTCAGCAGTTCCATCCACAACAATGCTGATGAGATCTCTGATTCCTCTACATCTTTTGAGTTACCATCTAGTTCCTGGTTTCAAGAGTCTGCATCAACATCTGCTGCTGCTGAAGGTCCGACAAACACTTGCACAGATCTCATTGTTTATTAAGAACTGAAGAATCACCCATGTCTCAGATTATTGTGATATCAATGCTGGTGTTTCAACAAGAAGTCAATTGTCTAACTTCTGCTTCTATGCTCTCTTCATCAGTCAGCTAGAGCCAAAGAACTACCATGTTGCTTTGAGAGACAATGGTTGGGTTGAAGCCATGCAGCTTGAGCTACTTCAGTTCAAGAAACAGCAAGTGTGGGAACTGGTTCCTCTTCCCCCAGGTAAGTGTGCAATAGGCACTAAATGGGTGTTTAGGAATAAAACTGATGAAAATGGGCTTATTGTTAAGAACAAGGCTAGACTGGTTGTACAGGGGTTTTCACAAGAAGAAGGTATTGACTATGATGAAACCTTTGCCCCTGTAGCCAGACTAGAGGCAATCAAATTGTTTTTAGCCTATGCTGCATTCCACAATCTTAAAGTTTTTCAAATGGATGTCAAAAGTGCCTTTTTATATGGTAAAATAAAGGAAGAAGTTTATGTGTGTGCAACCACCAGGTTTTGAGGATAATAAACATCCTAATTGGGTGTATAAACTTGATAAGGCTCTTTATGGGTTGAAGCAAGCTCCTAGAGCCTGGTATGAGACACTCTCTACTTTTCTTCTTAAGAATAATTTCACTAGAGGCTCCATTGATAAACTTTGTTTATTAAGAAGGTGGATCAGCATAAGCTACTTGTTCAGATTTATGTTGATGATATCATTTTTTCATCCTTTGATCCCCAGTTGTGTGATGATTTTACAACATTAATGAAAACGAGGTTTGAAATGAGTGCAATGGGAGAATTACAGTTCTTTCTAGGCTTGCAAATTAAACAAAAGGCTGATGGAATCTTTATTCATCAGTCAAAATATTCAAAAGATCTTTTGAATAAGTTTGATTTACAAAACTGTAAGCCCTGTTCTACTCCCATGTGCAACACCACACAACTGGATGCTGATCAGAAAGGTAAAGCTGTTGATGAAACACTTTACAGATGTATGATTGGGTCCTTGATGTATTTAACAGTTTCTAGACCAGATATTATGTTTGCTACATGTGTTTGTGCTAGATTTCAGGCTGCTCCTAAAGAGTCTCATTTGATTGCAGTCAAAAGAATCTTTAGATATTTGCAAGGTACACAATCTCTGGGTTTATGGTATTCCACTGGACACTCTTGCAAATTAGTTGCTTTTTCAGATAGTGACTATGCAGGGTGCAAGTTAACTAGAAAGTCAACTTCTGGTGGTTGTCAATTCCTAGGCAACTGTTTGATTTCTTGGCAGAGTAAGAAACAACATCTGTTGCTACATCAACTGCTGAGGCCGATACATTGCTGCTGCTAGTTGCACTTCTCAGGTACTCTGGCTTCAGAACCAACTTCTGGATTATGGCATTACAGAGACTAAGACTCCATTATTAATGGATAGTGCTTCAGCTCTGTGTATTGTCAAAAATCCAGTCCAGCACTCTAGGACCAAACATATAGATCAGACATCACTTTATTCGGGATTGTTTTGAAAAAGGTCTGATTGATCCTAAGTTTGTGCCTAGTGCTGATGAGCTTGCAGATATTTTTACTAAGCCTTTGGATAGTTCTACTTTCCAAAACCTTGTGTTAAGGCTTGGTATGCTGCAGCTAGAATAAGTGACAACTACTGATGATTTCAGTAAAAAGTACCGGTGATCATTGGTAACCATGTCACATATAAGTACTGATGAGTCCTTTCACCTTCAGTAGTTTTATAACTATTGACGGCTAAATGCCTCACAAGTACTGAAGTACTTTATCTGTTCTACACTACTGATGTAGTTACAACTACTGATGTAGTTACAACTACTGATGAGTTACAACTACAAAATCAGTACAAACAGATACTGACGTCCTATGAAACACCTGAAAAGCAGATGCAAAGTCTGATGAGTAAGTGTTGAGGACAGTTTGAAACAGCTGAAAGGCTATGAATTGAGGAAAACTACTGAAGAGAACTTTCTCTTCAGTTGTTTCTACAACTGCTGTTTCATTCTAAACAACTGAAGCAAAACCATGTCTTCAGTAGTTTTATAACTACTGATGACTAACACCAAGTCTTCAGCTGTTTACAACAACTGATGACAAAACCACTGTCTTCAGTAGTTTCACAACTACTGATGACAACACCAAGTCCTCAGTTGTTTCATCATCTGAAGTCAAAACCATGGTCTTCAGTAGTTTTCTAACTGTTGATGCCTAAAACCACGACTTCAGCTGTTTTAAACGTCTGAAAGGGTAATACCATGTCAACAGTCGGTTTAAAACTACTGATGACTAACACCACACCCTTCAGTCATTTTCACCCCTACCCTATAAATACCTGTCCTCTTCTCTAATGTTTCATTAGCCGTTATTTTCTGAACTTCTCTCTCTCAAACATGGCGACCATGAGTCTGAAACCACGACACAACTGCGTCGCTTACCTTACAAAGTCGGCTATCTGGAACAAATATGATAATGCCATTGACTTAATGGTGGATTCCCCATATCGCACAGCCTTTCTCTTGAATCCAACCATTTACCCTGAATCCCTCAGTCAATTCTGGTCAAATGCTTTTGTTCATACTGATGTCTAGTCTACCGGTCAGATCTCTGTTCGGTCCCTTATCAACCAGAAACCAGTGGTCGTTACAGCCGACATCATTCGTCAGGCATTACACTTACACGACTCCACCACCGCTGTGACTGCTTACCCAAAGGGCACAACAGATATGTCCTTCTCAATCATGGGTATGAAGGTGATCTTCGAGCTACAACTGTTCTAAAGAAACATTTCCATGACGCTGAGAAACTCATTTTTCACATGGTAAATGTCTGCTTAGCCTGCAAGACATCTTCTTGGGATCAAATGTCATCCCAATGGCAACAGGTATTGTATTCTATTCTAGAACACCAACCGCTAAATTTTTGAAATTGTGTTTCTAGAATTAAGAACTTGGCTCAGAAACCTGTGGCAAACCGATGGCCATTATATCCCAGGTTTCTGATGGCCATTATTTTGGATGAACTAAAATCTGATGGCCTTGTTGGCCTTGGAGTCCCTGCACCAGCTGTTTTGGCTGAGGTATACTCCAGGCACAACTCAGACTTTACACTCAAAGAAGCTGCCCGAATGCTAAAACCCAAGCACAGGGAACCCACAGCTTCCTCCATCAGAACCAAAGTCCCCACTAAACCAAAACCAAAACAACCCAAAACAGCTATTCAGGGAGATGAGTCCCCTGAAGATGCTCCTGCACCACCAACGCAGGATATACTTGCTGGCTTAAACCCCCCAGCAGTATCAGAGACTCTACCAGCTATAGCCGCTCAGGATTCCTCTCAAAAGGAGCCTGCAGCCACCACACAAGGGGTATCCACACATCTGGGATCTTCCTCACTTGAGGAGATTGCCATTGAAGAGCACCATCCTCCCCAGGTGCACACTGCTTCTACCCATTCTCCCCATGCAACCGCCCCCCAAAGTCCAACCATAATTATTGCAAACGTGTTGACTCAGTTGCATGCCTCTCCTCCTCCCCAAAAACCACCAACAAAGGGGAGAACCACAGACATTGAGGAAGAGGATCCCCATGCTTCTGACAACCCACAGCACCGGGGTTTACAACTTCTATCTCCTGGTGTAGATAGGGAGATTAGAATATCTAGTGAGGATGCCACCTATTCTGCATCAGCACATGATCAGAATGAGGCAGGTAACATTGCTAAGACCTCACTAGAGGCGACAGCTGATGAAAGACACAGTCCTGAGGCTGGAAGTCCCCAGTTCCAAGACAAAGGGGCACATGCTACAACTGGTCTACACCTAGTGCATGTACATCCTGCTCCAAGCAGGAGGTCAGGTGATTCAGCTTCTGCTGATGATGACCTGGGCTTTCTATGACGTTCTAGCCCACAACACCATCCTGGAGGCTGAGGTAAGCAGACTACAAGAACTGCTTGCCAAGAAGTCTCAGGATGAAAGTCCATCTGCCCCCACCAACCCACAGATGGCACCTTCATTGAAGGTTCCCCAAACACTTTACCCTCTCCCTTCACTGAACCTCCAGCTTCTGCTTTTGGCACCTTCTCTCCGGGACAGAACCCCCCAGAGCAGATGGTTGCTGTCTTTCAACAATCCCTCCCTCTCATCACTCCCATCATCAATGAAATTGTTTATAAAGCCATTGATGAGAGGATTTCCTCAAGTCTACAACCACTCATTGATGATGCTGTGCACAAGAAACTTTCTGTGGTACAAACCCCTGTCTCCAATGCATCCAAAAAGGGGGAGAGTACTGCAGTGAAAGAAAAGAAGAGAAAAAGAACTGAGGATGAGAAGGCACAAGAGAAAACCCAGGAGTTGGAAACAGAAAAGCAACAACAACTGATCACTTACAAAAGAAAGAAAAGTGCTGGTGATCAACCTACTGCTGAAGAAAAATCCTTGGAAGAGCTGGTAAAAGATGCAGATGACACACACAGCCGATCCATGGACAAAATCATTGAGCAACTCTTCAGGCAAGGCTTTGACACAGCCACACTAGACAGTGAGATCAGGAAGTTGGAAGTGGAGGAAATTCAAACCAGATGGGTTGGGTATGATGTATGGAGAAAGAGAGATTGGAGATCATGATTCGATTCATTGCCAAATACTTAGGAAGATCTTTGATGGAGATTCGTTCATGGACCAGAGACAGTATTCTGGCTATAGCCACCAGAATCTGTTTGTCTGAGCAATTTCATAAGGGGATTATCATTGAAGCACTTGATGAGGCTGGGGCTAGAAAAAGGTTTGAAATGGCAAGACTTACAAAGGCCAAACTCACAACCAAAATGCTTGAACAACCTTCCCTATCACCCACTCAAAAACAGCCTACCCCTAAAATCTCCAAACCAATCTCAAAGCCCAAATCCAAACATCCTCAATCTTCAAAACCAATTCCTTTACCAACCCAACCATCATCCAGTGATGCACCTAGAAGGAGGAGAAGGGTGTTGAGGATAGAAGAAGATGAAGAAGAAGAGGATGAAGATGATAGTCTGCCACTCTCTGCTGTTCTAAAGCTACCAGAACCCAGGAGTCAACCCATGATCACACCTGACTCTCAAGGGAAATGGTTAGAGTCAAGATAGAAGATGAAGAACAGCAGAAGCAGCACGATGAGCAACTACTGAAGATGGTTGACAAGGAATTTCCTCAGTCATCATCTATACAAGCCATGAAAGGGCATGCTCAGAGGCTGTACACTCTCAGACACACATTTCAGTATCAGAAGGAGAGAGTGAGAGTATGGCCAGACCCCAAGGTGAGTTATAGAATCCACAAAAGATCCATTCCACATAGATACAATGGCCAGGTTAGAAAAACAATAGACTCTACAATCATGTTGGCCATTGTAGTCTCACCATGGGAAATAATCGATGAATTCAAGAAGGCTCATCAATCAAAAATGACCCCTCAAGCTTTACTGGAAAACAAGATGATCAAAAAGGGGTTATTATATAAAAAGCTTGAAGACATCAAGAAGAATGAGCTCCAGTTACTCCTTGAAGGCACTCATCCTGATGAATTTGTCTATAGGGAGGTAACCACTGTGGAGTTGAAAAATGGCAGGACTGTGAAGTACTTATCTGAGTACTATGGTCAAGAGTTCTTCTTTGAAGGAGGAGTAGAAGAACTCTCCAAGGAGGAACAAGTTGTTCTCCTTGAAGCCTATGTTCGAGAGTCATACAGACTCATTATGGGGAAGTAAATCTCATGAATGGGATAACAACTCTGTGTCCAGTTCCCCAAAACAGAGTTCCCATTCATACCTTGCCAAACAGATCTCTGAGATTTCTTCCCAGGCCGGAGCTTATATAGGTCATCTTCTCTACTGATCAAGAAGGAAAAAGAACAACCTTTTGCCAACAATAAGTGGGAAATAAATAAATTAGAGGTTTTGGCTGCATTGGTTCAGGGGGAGTTTGTTGGACCAAAAGAACCAATGAGCCAAGATTAGAAAACCTCTAAGTCCCACATGATATCACAACAACTGCTGAAGGCTTCATCAGCAGTTCGACAAGTGCTGAAAACTCCAACAGCTGAAGATCAAGTGCTGAAGACTTCAACAGCTGAAGACTAATGTGTTGAAGTTCAACAGCTGAAGAACACAAGTGCTGAAGCTGAACAGCTGAAGAACACAAGTGCTGAAGCTGAACAGCTGAAGAACACAAGTGCTGAAGCTGAACAGCTAAAGAACACAAGTGCTGAAGCTGAACAGCTGAAGAACACAAGTGCTGAAGCTGAACAGCTGAAGAACACAAGTGCTAAAGCTGAACAGCTGAAGAGTCTACAAGTGCTGAAGATCAACAACTGGTGTACAAAGTCTGAAGACAAAGACTGAAGACATCAGCTGATGATATCTACTGAAGTCATCAGCTGATGAAATGTCTGAAGTTCAAGTCTGAAGATCAAGTACTGAAGTTTCAGTAGTTTGTCACAACAGCTGAAGAGTACTTCTTCAGTAGTTGTGATATCAGTAGTTTTATGTTTTTACTTTCAGTAGTTTTGTAAAACGACTGAAGAGCTTGTTCTTCAGTCGTTGTAGTATCAGTAGTTTTATGTTTTTCAGTAGTTATAGTAACTGATAACACTTAGTATTTTTGTAAGAAGATGTCAGCTGTTTTGACATCTTCAGTACTTGTGTTGCAGTTGGAATAATTCTGTTAGATGTCACTATCAAGTGACATCAGCAGACGTCACATCTCTTATATAAGAGGTGTCGACCTAATTGTAAGTGTGACATTCCGTTACCACGAAAGCGAATATTGAATGAAATATATTTGCAGAATTCTCTCTATATATAACCATTTTTGTTCTTCATTGAATATCTTTTCATTCTTGTGAATTGGCTAATTCATTGTTAGAATTCCGCTGCTATACTCTCTAATTGATCAAACGTAGATCACTAATTCTAACACAAAGCATACGCTGCCACATCTTCAATCATCAATATGAAGAACATGCTCAGAGATTATACACTCTCAGACATACCTTTCAATATCAAAAAGAGAGTGAGGATTTGGCCTGATCCCAGGGTGTCTCATAGGATTCAAAAGAAAAATATTCCACAGAGATACACTGGCCAAGTAAAGAAGATTATAGATGAAGTGATCTCACTGGCCTTTGTAGTATCACCTTGGGAGATCCTAGATGACTTCAAGAAAGCCTATAAAGCTAAACTGACCCCACAAAAGATGCTGGAGAATAAAGTGGTGAAAAAGGGGTTAGTGTATAGGAGGCTTGAGGAAGTTAGAAAGAATGAGCTCCAGTTGTTCTTAGAGGGTATTCACCCAGATGAATTCGCATATAGAATCATAACAACTGTGTAGCTAAAAAATGGGAAGCAGGTCAAATACCTCTCTGAGTACTATGGGCCAGAATCACTCTTTGAAGGAGAAACAGAAGAGCTTACCATGGAGGAACAAATAACCTTCCTTGAGGCCTATACAAGGGAGTCTTACAGACTCATATTTGGGAAGTAGATCTCATGGATGGGGTAACAGCTCTGTGTCCAGTTCCCCAAGACAGAGTTCCCATCCATCCTTTGCCAAACAGATCATTGAGACTTCTTCCCAGGCATGTGCTTACAAGGGTCACTTCTGAGCTGATCTAGAAGACAAAAAGACCAATCTTTCTGCCATAATAAGTGGGACATCTTCAATAAGCTTAAAGGTTTTGGCTGCATTGGTTCAGGGGGAGTTTGTTGGACCAAAAGAACCAATGAGCCAGATCAGAAAAACCTTTAAGTCCCACAAGACATCACAACAACTGCTGAAGACTTGATCAGCTGTTTGACAAAGTCTGAAGATCAACAGCTGAAGACTAAAGTACTGAAGACTTCAACAGCTGAAGACAAAAGTTTGAAGTTCAACAGCTGAAGACTAAAGTACTGAAGATCAACAGATGAAGTACAAAGACTGAAGACATCAGCTGATGACAACAACTGAAGTTCAAGAAGTCCAAGTACTAAAGCCTTCAGAGTTTGTCACAACAGCTGAAGAAGCATTCTTCAGTTGTTGTGATGGTTTCTTTTTAGTAGTTTTCTTTTCTATTTCAGTACTTGTAAAATGACTGAAGAGCATGTTCTTCAGTCATTGTTGTTTCAGTAGTTTCTTTTCAGTAGTTGTAGCGATAATTAACACTTGGTATTTTTGTAAGAAGATGTCAGTTGTTTGACATCTTCAGTAGTTGTGTTGACTTTCAGTAGTTAAATAACAGTTAGATGTCACTGTCAAGTGACATCAGCTGATGTCAGCTTCCCTTATAAAAAGAAAGATGACCTAATTGTAACGTTGCGCGAAAGCCAGCCAAAGCATATATTGAATGAATATATTACTTTTGGCAGAAATTCTCTCTCTATAACAAACACTATTTTATTGATAAATTTCGTGTGTTCTTGTTTAAATTTGTTAATTCGTGGGCTTATTCCGCTGAAAATCCAATCTAATTGATCAAACTAGATGCTGAGATCCTAACAGACATTGGAAGACATGCTTCGGGCATGTGTGATTGATTTTGGGGGAAGTTGGAATGACCACTTACCGTTAGCTGAATATTCATACAACAATAGCTATCATGCCAGCATTAGCATGCCACCATGCGAAATGCTATACGGTAGGCGATGCAGAACACCCGTTTGTTGGGGTGATATTGGTCAAAAGGAATTAGGAAGCATTAAGGTAATCGAGGCTACGACTGAGAAGCTTGAGAAGATTAAAGCCTTCATGAAGACAGCTAAAGATAGACAGAAGTCGTATGTTGATAAACGACGCAGGCTGATCGAGTTCCAGGTGGGTGATCGGGTTATGTTGAAGGTCTCACCTTGGAAGGGAATTATCCGATTCAGGAAACGAGGTAAGCTAAGCCCGAGGTACATAGGACCTTTCCAAATCATTGCTCGAGTAGGAGAGGTGGCCTATAGATTGGAGTTACCAGATGAGTTAAGTGGAATTCACCCGACATTCCATGTATCTCATTTGAGAAGGTGCTTAGCTGATGAAGACATGATTGTTCCACTGGGGGATATCGAAGTAGACAAACGGCTCAATTATGTAGAGTAACTAGTGGCAATCATCGATCGTAAAGAGAAAAGGCTAAAAATTAAGTGGTTCCTATTGTGCGTGTACAGTGGAAGCACAGGAAGGGATCCGAGTCTACATAGGAAACTGAGGAGGAGATGAGGCAGCATTATCCTCATATGTTCGAGGAATAACAGGTTTCGGGGACGAAACCTATATAAGGGGGGTGGACTGGTAACACCCGGTTATTTTTAAAAGACAAGATAAAAAAAAAGAATAAAAGCAAGAAAGGCAATAAAGTCCAAGTGGAGGGACTAAAAGTGTCCAAAAAGGACAAAACTTTCAAAAGTTAGTGTAAAGGTGAGTATGGCCACCCACCCTCACCTCACTTCACCATTTTTCTTAGTTTTAGAGAGAGAGAGCAGAGAATACTTATGGGTTGTGTTTGTGCTCGGGTGTGTGTGTGTTTTTGAATGTTGTTTCTAGGTGTTTTGAACTCTTTGCAAGCGGGTTAAAAGGAAGAACCCCCAAGTTGCACCAGGTGAGTTCTAGACCCCGATTTTTACATGTTTTAAACTACCTTTGGGGCTGAAAACGTATTAAAATGATTTTACAAGTTTATGTGTGAATACCCGTATGTATTATGTATGTTGGATGTTGGTTCTTGATGGTTTATAGGCTACTCATGTTTAGAATAGCCATATTATGCTTAGAACCAATGGGTTTGATGATTAGGATTGAAAACATCCTAGAAACATGTTTCCCAGAAGCTCATGCGCCTAGATAAGTGTTCATACGCCTGAGATTGCCTTAGAAAGAATTAAGTGTAAGCCATGCACCTAAACAATAGCTCATGCGCACAAAATTTGCCTTAGAAAAATCTAAGTATAGCCTATGCGCCTGAACAGTGCTTCATGCGCCTGGAAATGTTAGTCGGATGATTAAGTGTAGGGCCATGCGCCCCAATAGTGCTCATGCGTCTGAATAGTACCCATGCGCCTAGAAACTAGGCTGGATTTGACTAAGTGTTCCCCATGCGCCTGCATAGTGCTCATGCACCTGAAAGTGGCCCATGCGCCTAAGTATTCCCCATGCGCCTGAATAGTGTCCATGCGCCTGCATAGTGCCCATGCGCCTAGGACTTAGAATATTTTTCTGATTTTTGGGGAAAATGTGTAGAGTAGGCTTTGACTTGGGAAATATCCGGGGGACTATATAAGTTGACTTTTGGGGTCATAGTTGGTATGAGGGGCATGTTATGCATTGTGATTGATGTTGATGATGATGATGATGTTGCATTAATATGCATGATGTATGTTATGTATGTATGATGCCCTATGTGATGATGTATGAATGATATGATATGTTCCTTATGATGATATATGTGTATCTTCCATGGCTTTACGTGTTATGTTAATGAATTAACCGAAAGTATTATGTAACGTAAAGTGAAAGATAATGAAAGAGGAACATGATGAATGAATGTACGCATTAACAAATGAATGAACGTAAAAAGTCTTGCAAGAAAATATATGGAGGTCCACACCCAATGAAGGGTGTTAGCTCAACTGTGTGCGGGTTAGCTACCCCAGAAGGATGTACACTGGGGTCCAATCCTTGTGATTGACCATATGTATGGGATCATTGCCGCTTGCCCCAGGTACTGGAGTCAGCTTCGTGCATAATGTTCGGGGTCTATGAAAGACCTCATGCCCAGTAACCAGCTTCGTGCACAATGTTCGAGGTATATCATATGGCAATGATCCGGAATGAAAGAGGAAAGATAAATAGTGAATGTACTTGCCCCAGGTACTGGATTCAGCTTCGTGCACAATGTTCGGGGTCTATGAAAGACCTCAGGCCCAGTAACCAGCTTCGTGCATAATGTTCAGGGTAACGTACATGTCACTAGATGTAATGGATGAGCGAAGGTTAACGAACGAAATGGAAGATAATAATGATATTATCTGTATGTACGTATGATGTATGATCATGAACGAATGAAATGTATAGTATGGATTCTGAAAGGAAATAAATAATGATTTTATGTATTTTAACTGCAAAAGTAGAACTCACTCAGCAACGCTGACTTTTATACGTTTTCAGTTGGCAGGTAAACGTTGCTGAGGATGGCACGAGGCGGCTACTCAGCTCTTTTGGATGGCATCCATTTATTTAAAGCTTTTGTGATGTAATACAACAATGTAATTTTGTAACCGACAAACGATGCATTATTTTGTAAACGTTTTTATGATGAAATGAAATGCCATTTGTTTTATGTTTCCGCTGCAATGCTTTATGAATGATTAAATGTAAAGTATATGTTTTATGTGCGATGATTTACCAACTGTGAGCATCCCGGAAACGGGGCCTTGAATGACCGTGTTGGTGTTTGAATCTTTCAGTGTGTTAGTTGATGGCTGGTGGTAGATCTTCAAAGGCCTCTCGTGGTGGAGGTCACGGTGCTGAACCGCGGCCTAAGAGAAGGAGACCCAGAGTCGAAAAAGTGGTTCATGAAGAACCAGAGGCTCCTCATTCGGAGGGTGGCGACGAGAGCACCAATCTGAGAGCCTCAGTAAAGAAGGCGGTGGTGAGGAAGTTCATCAGGTCATACAGACGATTTTACCGTCTGTGGTGACCGAAGTTATCAAGGCGGTTAGAGACGGGGAAAGAAAGGAAAGGAACAGGTCCTCGGGAGGACGGGAACAACCAAAGCCGGAAACGGTTCTCTCTGATGATGAGGACGAGGTAGAAGAAGAGCCTACACCGGAGGCCACCCGAGGCTGCAACTACGGGGTGTTTATGAGATGCAAACCCCCTACTTTCGATGGAAACGAAAATGCCGCGGCTGCTTACCGGTGGTGAGGGAAATGGCAAAATGTTGATTAGTAGAGAAGATGACCCATGCAGCCAATGCAGCCAAAACCTCTAACTTATTTATTCTCCCACTTATTGATGGCAAAATGTTGGTCTTTTTCCTTCTTGATCAGTAGAGAAGATGACCCATGTAAGCTCCGGCCTGGGAAGAAATCTCAAATATTTTTTTGGCAGAGTATGAATGGGAACTCTGTTTTGGGGAACTGGACACAGAGTTGTTATCCCATTCATGAGATTTACTTCCCCGTAATGAGTCTGTATGACTCACGAACATAGGCCTCAAGGAGAACAACTTGTTCCGCCTGAGAGAGTTCTTCTGCTCCTCCTTCGAAGAAGAACTCTGGACCATAGTACTCTGATAAGTACTTCATGGTCCTGCCATTTTTCAGCTCCACCGTAGTTACCTCCCTATATACAAATTCATCAGGATGGTTGCCTTCAAGGAGTAACTGGAGCTCATTCTTCTGGATGTCTTCAAGCTTTTTATATAACAACCCCTTCTTAATCATCTTGTTTTCTAGTAAGGCTTGAGGGGTCTTCTTTGCTTGGTGAGCTTTCTTGAATTCATCAATGATTTCCCAAGGTGAGACTACAACGGCCAACATGATGGTAGACTCTATTGTTTTTCGTACCTGGCCGTTGTATCTGTGTGGGATAGTTCTTTTATGGATTCTAGAACTCACCCTGGGGTCAGGCCATACTCTCACTCTCTCCTTCTGATACTGAAAGGTGTGCCTGAGAGTGTACAGCCTTTGAGCATGCCCTTTCATGGCTTGAATAGATGATGACTGAGGAAATTCCTTGTCAACCATCTTCAACAGTTGCTCATCGTGCTGTTTCTGCTGTTCTTCTTCTTCTATCTTGACTCTGACCATTTCCCTTTGAGAGTCAGGTGTGATCATGGGTTGACTTCGGGGTTTTGGTAGCTTCAGAACAGCAGAGAGTGGCAGACTATCATCTTCATCCTCTTCTTCCTCTTCTTCTTCCATCCTCAGCACCCTTCTCCTCCTTCTGGGTACATCACTGGATGATGGTTGGGTTGGTGAAGGAATTGGTTTTGAAGAATGAGGATGTTTGGATTTTGGCTTAGAGGTTGGTTGGGAGATTTGAGGGATAGGATCTATTTGAGTGGGTGGAAGGGAAGGTTGATCTAGCATCCTTGTAGTTAGTTTCGCCTTTGTGAGTTTAGCCATCTCTAACCTTTTACCAGCCCCAGCCTCATCAAGGGCGTCCACAATAATCCCTTTGTTGAATTGCTCAGACAGACAGATTCTGGTGGCTATAGCCAGAATGCTGTCCCTGGTCCATGCGCGGATCTCCATTAATGATCTTCCCAAGTATTTTGCAATAAAGCGGATCATTATTTCCAACCTCTCTTTCTCAAGAGCATCATACCCTGCCCATCGGGTTTGTATCTCTTGTACTTCTAACCTTCTGATCTCACTATCCAGTGTGGCTGTGTCAAACCCCTGCCTGAAGAGTTGTTCAATTATTTTATCCATGGATCGGTGTGTGTGGTGTCAGCTTCTTTGACCAGCTCCTCCAAGGATTTGTCTTCAGCAGTGTGATCATCAGCACTTCTCTTTCGCTTGTAAGTGAGCAGAGGTTGCTTTTCTTTTTCCTCCTCTTGGATTTGCTTCTCTTCCTTTTCCTCGGATCTTTTCCTCTTCCTTTCTTTCACTGCAGTACTCTCCCCCTTTTGGTTGCATTGGAGGAAGGGGTTTGTACCGCAGAAAGAGTCTTTTGGACAGCAGCATCAACCAAGGGCTGTAATGTTAAGGAAAGCCTATCATCAAGGGCTTTGATCACTATATCAGTGATTATGGGTGTGATGAGAGGGAGGGAATTTTGGAGTACAGCACCTATTTGCTCAGGAGGGTTCTGTTCCTGAGAAGTAGGGCCTGAAGCAGAGGCAGGTGGTTGATTTTGGGGTGGCTCTGTGTTTGGGAAACCTTCAAGGGAAGGTGCCATCTGTGGGTGGATAGAGGCAGATGGTCTTTCTCCTTGTGAGAGTTGTCAAGTAGGTTTTGCAGCCTACTGACTTTCTCTTCCAGGATTGTGTTCTGGGCAAGAACATCATAGAAGAAGCCCAGGTCATCATCAGCCGAAGCTGAATCAGCTGACCTCCTGCTTAGAGCAGGATTTACATGCACTGGGTGTAGACCAGTTGGTGCATGTGCCCCTTGTGCTTGGTACTGGGGACTTCCAGCCTCAAGACAATGTCCATCATCAGCTGTTGCCTCTAGGGAGGTCTTAGCAATGTTACCAGCCTCACTCTGGTCATGTGCTGAGTCAGAGGAGGTGGCAGCCTCACTAGATATTCTAAGCTCCTTGTCTACACCAGGAGATAGAATTGGGAAACCCCTGTGCTGTGGGTTCTCAGGTGCACTGTGTTCCTCCCCCTCAATTGTAGAGGTATTCCCAGTAGTAAGTGGTTTCTGGGGAGGGGGTGAGGAGTGCAATTGAGTCAGCACTTGTGCAACTATTAAAGTTGGGCTGTGAGGGGCGGTTGTTTGGGGTGAGGGGATAGAAGCAGTGTGCACCTGGGGTGGATGGTGCTCTTCAATGGCAATCTCCTCAAGTGAGTAAGATCCCAGATAAGTAGGTGCCCCTTGGGAAGTTGCTGCAGGCTCCTGTTGAGAGGAAGCCTGAGCGGCTATGGCTGGAGGAGTCATTGTATCCACTAGGGGGTTTGGACTAGTGGATATGTCCTGCGTTTGTGTTGCAGGGGCATCCTCAGGGGACTCAATTCCCTGAGTAGCCATTTTGGGTTTCTTTTTGGTGGGTTTGGTAGGGACTTTGGTTTTGGAGGTGGTGGCTGTGGGTTCCAGTTGCGTGGGTTTTCGCAGCTTGGCAGCCATTTTTAGTGTCCGGTCAGAGTTGTGCCGGGAGTATACTTCCGGCAGAACAGCCGTAGCATGGACTCCCAAGCCAACAAGTCCCTCAGCATTAAGCTGGTCTGTAATAATGGCCATTATGAACCGTGGATAGAGTATCCAACGGTTGGCAGTTAGTTTTTGAGACATATCTTTGAGCTCTAAAAATATTAATTCTGAAAATTTTAGTGGTTGTTGCTCAAGGATAGAATACATTACCTGCTGCCATTTGGTGGACATTTGATCCCAAGACGACGTCTTAGGGGCCAAACATACATTTACCATGTGAAAAATCAGGCGCTCAGCGTCATTAAAGTGTTTCTTCATGATGGTGGTGGCACTGAGATCGCCTTGATATCCATGCTGAGCAAATGATAGATCTATGGTGCCCTTCGGATATCCAGCAGGAGAAGTAGCATCATTCAGTTGAAGAATTTTACGGATTGTTGCAGGAGTAATGACTACTTCTTTGTTGTTGACGACTGACCGGAGGGATGGTGTGTGGCTCTCCTCAGTAGTAACAGTAACGTTCATCCAAAATTGGTTCAAGGATTCGGCATGTAAGACGGGGTTCAGAAGGAATGCCTTGTTGTATTGGGACTGAACCATAAGATCGATAGCAGTATCGAACTTAGTCCAGATCGGCAATTTTGTGAGGTAGGCAACACAGTTGTGTCGCGGTTTAATTTGCATAGACGCCATGGAGAAGAGGGAAGTTTTGGAGAGGAACGTTAGGTTTGAAGAAGATGAAGCATGGAGAGCTCAGGTTAGGGGTATTTATAGGGTACGGGTAAGGAAACGACTGAAGGATGTGGTGTTAGTCATCAGTAGTTTTAAACGACCGTTGACATGGTATTATCCTTTCAGACGTTGAAACAGCTGAAGTCGTGGTGTTAGGCATCAGTAGTTTAGAAAACTACTGAAGACCGTGGTTTTGACTTCAGATGATTGAAACAACTGAGGACTTGGTGTTTGTCATCAGTAGTTATGAAACTACTGAAGACAGTGGTTTTGTCATCAGCTGTTGTAAACAACTGAAGACTTGGTATTAGTCATCAGTAGTTATAAAACTACTGAAGATGTGGGTTTGCTTCGGTTGTTTAGAGTGAAACAGCAGTTGTACAAACGACTGAAGAGAAAGTTCTCTTCAGCTATTTTCGTCAATTCTTAGCTTTTCAGCTGTTTCAAACTGTCCTCAACACATTCATCAGTCTTTTTGGCTGATTTCAGTTGTTTCATAGGACATCAGTACTTATCTATTTTTACTGATTGCAGTAGTTATGACTGCATCAGTAGTTGTAACTACATCAGTAGTTTAGAACAGATGAAGTACTTCAGTACTTGTGAGACATTTAGCCTTCAGTAGTTATAAAACTACTGAGGTTAAAAGAGCTCATCAGTACTTATATGTGGCATAGGTACTCATGATCATCAGTATGAATTACTGAGATCATCAGTAGTTGTCACCTATTCTAGCTGCAGCATACCGAGCCTTAACACCAGGTTTGGAAAGTTGAACTATCCAAAGGCTTAGTAAAAATGTCTGCAAGCTCATCAGCACTAGGCACAAACTTAGGATCAATCAGACCTTTTTCAAAAACATCCCTTATAAATGATGTCTGATCTCTATATGTTTGGTCCTAGAGTGCTGGACTGGATTTTTGACAATGCAAAGAGCTGAAGCACTATCCATTAACAATGGAGTCTTAGTCTCTGTAATGCCATAATCCAAAAGTTGGTTTTGAAGCCAGAGTACCTGAGATGTACAGCTTGCAGCAGCAATGTACTCTGCTTCAGCAGTGAATGTAGCAACTGAGGTCTGTTTCTTAATCTGCCAAGAAATCAAGCAGTTGCCTAGGAATTGACATCCACCAGAAGTTGATTTCCTGGTCAACTTACACCCTGCATAGTCACTGTCAGAAAAAGCAACTAATTACCAGAATGTCCGGTAGAATACCATAACCTAGAGATGGAGTGCCTTGCAGATATCTAAAGATCCTCTTGACTGCAATCAGATGAGACTCTTTAGGTGCAGCCTGAAATCTAGCACAAACACATGTAGCAAACATAATATCTGGTCTAGAAGCTGTTAAATACATCAAGGACCCAATCATACATCTGTAAAGTGTTTCATCAACCACTTTACCTTTCTGATCTGAGTCCAGTTGTGTGGTGCTGCTCATGGGAGTAGAACAGGGCTTACAGTTTTGTAAATCAAACTTTTGCAAAAGATTTTTTGTATATTTGGACTGATGAATAAAAATTCCATCAGCCTTTTGTTTGATTTGCAACCCCAGAAAGAACTGTAATTCTCCCATGGCACTCATTTCAAACTTCTGTTGCATCAACTTTGTAAAGGCATCACACAACTTTGGATCAGAGGATGCAAAAATGATATCATCTACATAAATTTGAACAAGTAGATTGTGCTGCCCAGCTTTCTTAATGAATAAAGTCTTGTCTATAGAGCCTCTAGTGAAATTGTTTTCCAGAAGAAAGTTTGATAATGTCTCATACCAGGCTCTGGGAGCTTGTTTTAACCCATAAAGAGCTTTATCAAGCTTATACACCCAATTAGGATGTTTATTGTCCTCAAAACCTGGAGGTTGACATACATAAACCTCTTCTTTAACTTTTCCATACAAAAATGCACTTTTGACATCCATTTGAAAGACTTTAAGGTTTTGATAAGCAGCATAAGCTAAAAACAATCGAATTGCTTCCAGTCTGGCTACAGGGGCAAAGGTTTCATCATAATCAATACCTTCTTCTTGTGCAAACCCCTGAACAACCAGTCTGGCCTTGTTCTTAACAATAAGCCCATTTTCATCAGTTTTGTTCCTAAACACCCATTTAGTGCCTATTGCACACTTACCTGGAGGTAGAGGAACCAGTTCCCACACTTGTTGTTTCTTGAACTGAAGAAGCTCAAGCTGCATGGCATCAACCCATCCATTGTCCTTTAAAGCAATGTGATAATTCTTTGGCTCTTGCTGACTGATGAAGAGAGCATAGAAGCAGAAATTTGACAATTGACTTCTTGTTGATACTCCAGCAGTGATATCACCAATGATTTGAGACATAGGGTGATTCTTCAGATCTTGATACACAATGAGATCTGTGCAAGTGTTTGTAGCCGGTTCAGCAGCAACAGATGGTGATGGTGAATCATTTCCTTGAAACCAATCAGTGGATGGTAATTCAAAGGAAGTTGAATTCGAAGAAATCTCATCAGCATTTGTTGTGGATGGTGCTACTGGCGCTACAGGAACATCAGGTCTAGCTGAGTCAGGCAGCTGATCACTAAACCTGAAGAGGTGAGTACTGCAATCATCATCATCATCAGCAGTACCACCAGGTGGTGAACTGTTGACAGGAGCAACAGCAGGAGTTTGATAAGGAACATATTGCAGTATGTCCAAATCAAATAACTCCACAGGACTTTGTGGAATCTTGTCCTTTGGAGATTCATTAAACTTAACATGTAGAGTTTCTTCAACCATCTTTGTTCTGCAGTTGAAGACTCTGTATGCCTTGCAAGTAGATGAATAACCAACAAAGTATCCTGCATCCACCTTAGGATCAAATTTGTGGAGTTGATCTTTTGTGTTGAGAATAAAACAGGGACACCCAAATGCTTTGAAAAATGAAATCAGAGGAGCCAAATGATGGAGAACTTCATATGGAGTCTTCATCAACCTCTGATTTACTAAAACTCTATTTTGCACATAACAGGCTGTGTTGACAGCTTCGGCCCAAAAGGTCAATGGCAAGCCTGAGTCAGCCAGCATGGACCTTGCAGCTTCAATGAGGGTCCTGTTCTTTCTCTCCACTACTCCATTTTGTTCTGGAGTCCTTGGAATGCTGAACTGCCTTTTGATTCCCTTTGAAGATAGAAGTCATCAAGTGTATGATTTCTGAACTCAGTTCCATTATCACTCCTAATACACTTGACTGGAAGGGAATACTGCTTCTCAATGTACAGCACAAAGTGGATAATCTTCTGAGTAGCCTCATCCTTTGAATGTAGAAAGAAAGTCCATACAAATCTGGAGTAATCATCCACAATTACCAGACAGTATTTCTTCTTTGCCATGCTCATTACTCTCACAGGACCAAATAGATCCATATGCAGTAATTGCAAGCAGGCAGTGGACTTGGACACTTCAATAGGAGGGAATGAGACTTTGTGCTGTTTTCCTTTTAAACAGGCAGTGCAGGTTTCATCACAGTGGAACTCCTTTATTGGTAAGCCTCTGACTAAACTATTGTGGCTAAGCTGATTCATTTTTTGAGATTAACATGACCAAGCCTCCTGTGCCACAGTTTAGATTCTTGAGAAGAGGCTTTGGAAAATAGGCAAGGATTGCCTTTGAGATCTATCTTCTTAGAGAGATCTAAGGCATACACTCTTCCTGTCCTGTTGGCTTTCAGGAGAGTGTGATCATCCAACACCTTGTCAATCAAGTGCAAAACTTTGGATGACAGAATCCTACAGTTTTGACTTGTGAAAAGGGCAACATGGCCTTTATCACACATTTGACTGACACTCAAGAGGTTGTACTTGAGATTTTCCACATGATTAACATCATCAAATTTGATTTCTCCATTGGAGACAAAGCCCTTACCGATGATGTAACCCCTAGCATCATTGCCAAAAGAGACAAATCCCTTCTTTCCTTGAGAGTAGTCATGAAGAAGAGAGATGTTCCCAGTCATGTGCATAGATCCCCCACTGTCTACATACCAGATGCTACTTTGGCATGTTGAAGAACCCTGCAATAAAAACAATCAGTTAGTTTTAGAGACCCAAACCTTTTTGGTTTTGGGCCTGGTCTCATCAATAGATGGTAAACTAACATGTTTATTTGTAACAACAGCCTGAGAAGAAGAAGATGGTGTAGAAGAGGAGTCCTTTGGCTTAGACCTCCTTTTCTGTGGTTTCAACATAGGAGAATCTAGTTGGTTAACTCTACCCAACAGATGTTGTACCATCATCACCAGCTGTGTCTGATTTTGTGATAAAGCTTTCAGCTCATCAGACACATTGCTAATGGAGTTAGATAAGGTCCTCTGTTGCACCTTCTTCTTTTGAGCACCCTCAGCTGTCACCTGTTTAACTCCTTCCTTTTTGGATTTCTTTAAGGACTTAAGGGTTACAGGATTTGATGTTGCTGATACAAATGTGGTCTCAAACTCAGTTTTCATTTTTACCATTTTCTCATTAATTTCTTCTTTTTGTTTGAGTTTGGAACCTCTTTTGTACCAACAATCATCTGTAAGATGATTGAACAAACCACATACTTCACATGGTTTCTTCTTTATCTTAGGTTGATCATCAACTAAAGATGGTGAAGCAACAGAAGACTTGTTCTTCAATGCTTTGGAAGCATTGGTTGCTTTCTTGACAACCTCTTTAGTAGTCTTCAAACTCTTTCTACTGCCAGTTTTCTTCTCTTCAGTGCTGACAGCAGTTGAAGTTTGAACTTCAGGTGTTAAATCCTGCTCTCCAGTCCTTTCAGGACCTTCAGGATTAACTCCTGAGTTGATCAACCTATTGATCATGTGAATGTCAGCATTTGGACCATCAACATCAGCTGATAGGTTCAAAGAGGGCTTGATGCTGACTGCTACTTCTGATTGTGCTGTATCAGAAGGTAGATCACATGATGTGATGGATTGGTTATCACTCTCACCATCAGATTCTACCTCTGCTCTTGGGGTAAAATCTGTAGGTGGAGCAGTGTGATTGTAGCCAATTCCAAACTTCACATTTGAAGCAGATTGCTTACTAAGAAGCATTTCAAAACCTTTGCATGATTGTACCCATCTATCACACTCGACCTGGGTAACTGCAAGGGTTTCTTTGAGATCTTTGTACTTCTCTAGAAGTACATCTTCTCTAGCCTTATCATCAATTATTTGGCAATTCAGTTTATAAACCTCATCATTTTTATCTTTGAGCACAAACTCAAACTCAGCTTTGTTTTTGGAAATTATTTGTTCTAGCTCAATGTTCTTATTAATAAAGCTACATTTGCTTCTCTAATGGAAGCAAATGCTGCTATGCATGGTTCAGAACATAATTTGGCTTTTGCCTCAGAGGATACCTGTGATACCTGAGGTGTAGAGGCATTGGAAAATGAAGTATCAGCAGACTCCAAAGCCATAAGAGCTAGATTCCCAAAGGGACCGTCACCACCATGTTGACCAGCACCTGAGAACAGTTGATCATGACCAGACAAGTCATCTGGTAAACTGCTCCAGTCAACAACTCCTGGGGTGAAGAAGCTGTGTTGTTGAGATTGAGGTTGTTGATGAGATAGGGAAGGCTGAGGTTCTGGTAATGCATGAGGTTGTGGTGTCATAGGAACTTGAACTTGATTTGACTGTGGCATGTAATAACAAGGGTACTGATATGGCATTTGACCCTGAGGAACAAAATATGCCGGAGATTGTTGTTGAGGATGATGACTAGAGGTGACAGGATGTTGCCCTCTGTGTTGTTGACTATTGCCAGGAAAAGTCACAAAGGGTGCAGTAGAGTTAGATCCAGTTGATCTACACTCTCTTGCAAAGTGTCCAAGCCATTGGCATTTGTGACACCTCAACTTGCTCTTGTCAAAACCAACTTTGGTTTTGCCAGAGAGTCCTGGGAATTTTCTTCCAGTTCTTTTGTAGAACTTCTGAGATCTGATATTTATCAAGGCCATTTGGCTCAAAATATCCATCTCTTCTAAATCATCATCAGCAATCCCCTTGAGATCATCCATAATGAAACATAGATTGTCATTATTACACCCAGTAAACTGACCATCAACACTTACAAATGCAGAATCAGAAGTGCTTGAAGAGAAATTAATATGCTCATCATACAGGCATTCAGATGAAGCATATTCTGACTCATGACTCACCAAGGCAGTGTTGCCTTGTATAAAGTCTTCAGTGAGCTTTCCAGATGAAGACAGCTTTCTCTTCTGTTTTATCTCTCTCTCAAAAGTGAGCAATTTCCCATGGAGTTGGGTGAGAGATAGTTTGTCCAAACTTGCACTGGAGCGTAGGACAATAGTATATGTGTCCCATCTCTCAGGCAGTGATCTGAGAAATCTGTTATTCATCTGAATATTGGTGTATTCAAGTTTGACCATTTTTAGTTCAGAGATCAAACAAGAAAACCGCTCATATTGTTGAGTCAGTGTCTCACCCTTTCTATGAGAGAATGTCTCATATTGTTGGGCAAGAATTTCTCTATTATTTGCCAAGACCTCATCTGTTCCTCCAAATTGTTCATTCAAAGCAATCCAGAGGTCATGGGCAGTTTCATGATGCATTAGCCCAGAATAGATTTCATTGGGCAATGCCATGGCCAGAATTCCATGGGCTTTTGCATCAATCTCAAGCAACTTCTTATCCTCATCTGAGTATTGCTCCCTCCTCTTCGGAACCATTTGATTGGTTTCCGGGTTATTCACCATAGGCATGTGTGGACCATGTACCACTGATGTCCAACACCCTGCGCTATTAACAGACAGTGATGGAGCATACGTCTTTGCCATATGTTATACTCATTCCTAACCAGCATAGGAGGCTTGGTTGAGGAACCAGTATTGTGAGGATCATTGGAAGGAGTGGTCATTTTCAGTTCAAAAACAGTTTAGCTCAAGTTTTAAAAAGTTTTAGACAAACCACAACAAACTCAATGAGAACCAAGAAAAAGATCTCAGGATGAATGAGCAGAAATACAGAAAATTCAATCTCTATAACCGTTTCTTGCAAAAACAAAAGCTAATTCAATCAAACTTAGATCTGAATAGCAGTTTCAATGATCAATTATTAGATCGATCAATGATTAACCTGCTCTGATACCATTTGACAGGATCAGTGATCACAAGTTTGATGTATCAGAATACAAAGCAGCGGAATACAAACAAGAATTAGACAAATTGTAGCAAGCAATCGATACTTGTAAGCATTAAGATCGCATACGGTTATAGGGAGAGAATATGTATTTCTGATGTCTAGGAATGTTTATAGATGTAGAATATTTCTAATCAAATCATCATTCATTCCATTCAATTACTCATTCCTCACGGATTACAATAGGTTGTCACTCCTTATATAGAGTGCAACAATCACTGCTGTTATCACGGAAAGTGACAACTGGCAGATCCAATACAAAAATAATTAATTCTTAACAAACTACTGAAATGTTCACAACTACTGAGAACATATCAGCATGTTAAGTACAAAATATAAAACTACTGAAACTACAACGACTGAAGAACAAGCTCTTCAGTCGTTTTACAAAACTACTGAAACATAGAAAATAAAACTACTGATATCACAACTACTGAAGAAGTACTCTTCAGCAGTTGTGACAAACTACTAAGGCTTCAGTACTTGATCTTCAGACTTTGACCTTCAGGTGTTTCATCAGCTGATGACTTCAGTAGATATCATCAGCTGATGTCTTCAGTCTTTGTCTTCAGACTTTGTACATCAGTTGTTGATCTTCAGCACTTGTGAACTCTTCAGCTGTTGTACTTCAGTACTTTGGTCTTTCAGCTTCAGCACTTGTCAAACTACTGATGAGGCTTTCAGCAGTTGTTGTGATACCATGTGGGACTTAGAGGTTTTCTGATCTTGGCTCATTGGTTATTTTGGTCCAACAAGGCGGTACTTGATATCAGCGAGTGCCGAGAAGACCAGAAGGTTAAGTTCGCTACCCACTCATTTGTAGACTCAGCTTTGTGCTAGTGGGACAATATAGTCCAAGCTGAGGGTAGTCGGGTGATCGGAGAATGAGATGGTCGGAGTTGAAGAAGTTAGTGATCGAGGAGTTTTGTCCTCACCGAGAAATGGACAAGGTCGAGAGAGAGTTTTTGCAACTGGAGGCGGGAACTATGACACACCAAGAGTACACCACAAGGTTTAATGAAATGGCACGTCTAGTGCCAGATCAGGTGACACCTCTATCTCAGAAGATCAAGAGGTATATTCAGGTTTGCCAGCAGATTTCCCAGGCACATGATCGTCGCCTGACCAAGCACGTTTAGGTCAACGGTGGATCTAGCAGGGAGATTGTATGATGAGAGGACTGTGGTGGTGGTGACTGAAAGTAATCGGAAGGGTGGAGGTGATAGAAACTGGAACGGGAAGAGGTTTCATCGGGGTGGTGCCTTGACAAGTAACAAGAAGGCTCGAGGGGATGACCGCCGTGTGGTCACAACTGGTGCTAAGTTGAAGAAGTGTGGCAAGTGCGGGAAGGAGCACGGTGGCGAGTGTAGATGGGGGTCTAATATTTGTTTCAAGTGTGGGAAGCCTGGTCATATGGCTAGAGACTATGGAGGTGTGAAGTGTTTCAACTGTGGGGGAAGTGGTCACATGAGTAGGGAGTGTAAGAAGCCAAGGGCCGAGAGTTCCGGGGTGAAGAAGGCCGGAAGGGAAGGGCAGAAGGCCAGCGCCCGAGCCTTCACGATGACTCAGGAGGAGGCTAGGACAGACCCCGATGTGGTGTCAGGTATGTTTCTAGTAAACCAAACTCTTGCATCTATGTTCATTGGTGCCTGATGCAGCCCATAAAGAGCTTTGTCAAGCTTGCAGACATAATCAGGATGATCAGGATCTACAAAACCAGGTGGTTATTTGACATACACCTCTTCATCAATCACCCCATATAGAAAAGCACACTTGACATCAAGTTGATAGACCTTGAAGTTCTCGGATGCAGCAAATGCCAAGAATATCCTAACAGCTTCTAGTCTTGTTATAGGAGAAAAGACATAGTGTAGTCAATTCATTCTTCTTGTGTGTACCCTTGAACAACTAGTCTAGCTTTGTTTTTTATGACAATGCCTCTATCATTTTTCTTATTCCTAAACACCCATTTGGTTCCTATAGTAGTCTTCCCATGAGGAAGAGCACAAAGGTTTCAACTTGAGGGCATCTCAGATGTATCAGCTGAATTTGTTATTGTGGTGCTGATAGAAACCTCATTTGCAAAAGTAGTTACAACTGGAGTTGAAGATGTGTAACTTGAAGGTCTTCTTAGCTTAAATCTTGGGTCAGGATCACCTGTAGGTAAGATATTTGTAGATCCTGAAACATTCTCACAAGATTTGTTAAAACAGTTGGTAACTAAATCAAGATCAAATAGCCAATCAGAACCAAAACCAGCCACACAGGGTGTGTGTTTATTGAAAGTCACATTGGCTGACTCTTCAACATTTTAGTTCTGAGATTGTATACTCTATAAGCCTTAGCTTGAGAAGAGTATCCAATGAAGTGTCCATCATCTGACTTCTTAGCAAATTTGGTAATTTGATCTTTGGTATTCAAGATGGTGCAAGGACATCTAAATGACCTAAGAAAACCAATGAAAGGTTTCCTCTTGTGTCAAAGTTCATAAGGAGTCTTGCCATGAGTCTTAACCACTAAAACTTTATTTTGCACATAGCAGACAGTGTTGACTGCCTCTGCCCAGAAGGTGATGGGCAGCTTAGAGTCAGACAACATGGTTCTTGCAGCTTCAATCAGTGTCCTGTTTCTCCTCTTAGCAACACCATTTTGATGAGGAGTCCTGGGAGCACTATATTGTCTTGTAATACCCTTTTCATCACAAAATGTGTCAAGGATTTGGTTCTTGAATTCAGCACCTGATCATATCTTATGGTTTTGACCTTGTGATCACATTGATTCTCAATCTTTAAGATGAAATTCTTCAGAATCTCAGGAGTCTCATCCTTAGATCTAAGGAAAAAGACCCAAGTGAATCTTGTAAAGTCATCTGTGATCACCAAACAGTAAGAGATCCTTTCTAGACTCATTATATTGGTGGGGCCAAAGAGATCCACATGTAATAAGTGTAGGGGTGTAGTGATGGAGTTTCTTTCCTTAGGCTTATGAGATACCTTATGTTGCTTCCCTTTCAGGCATGTACACAATGATTATCACTTGTAAACTCTTTCTTTGGCATTCCAATTACCAATCATTCTTAATAAGTTTATTTATGTTCTTAAAGTTTACATGGCACATTCTTTTATGCCATAGGAAAGACTCATCACTTTTTGCTTTAGATAGAAAGCATGAAACTTCTCCGGAGGGAGATGTCTCTTGCATGTCCATCTTGTACATGTTCCTTTTCTTGAGGGCTCTGAGAAAAATATGCTCATGAGGAATGACCACCCCAGGCTTGAGAATAATGCACTCATGCTTAGTAAATCATGTTATGACTATGATTACAAAATTGGGATACACTCAAAAGATTGTACCCTAGCTTCTTGACAAAGTTTATCTTTCTAATGTTGAGCTTACCATTTATGACTTTGCCCTTCTTGAAATGTAACCACCTTCATCTCCTCCAAAAGCAACTAGCCCTCCATCAGTTCTTTCAAAGTTCTGGAGTAGTGACCTATTGCATGTCATGTGCCTGGAACAGCCACTATCAATGATCTAGACATTCTTGTTTGTCTTGAGTTGTTCCTACACAAAGAAAATGATTAGTTACATTTGGAAACCCAAGACTTATTGGTCTTGGGCTCAACAAAAGAAGTAGAAGGTAATAAAATAGTAATAGATCCTATTGTTGTGCATGAGGATCTTGTGTTGTTGTTGATGGAGAACATTTAGTCAGTTGGTCTTTCTTTGACTTTCACACTACCTTTAGAAGTTTGGACTTGACCTTCAATACTTTGAAAGCTTTTGAGACTTCGGAAGCTTTTAAGAATTTGGAAGTTTTGATGACTAGACCTTCGGAAGATTCAGCAAAGACTGCAGCAGACTCCAGTGCTTTGAAAGTATTCCTTTCTTTCGAGACCAAATTTTCTTCCAAAGGCAATTTTCCACATGCATTCTTCTTTATTTTGGAGCTTTCAAAGGAAACAGATTTTCCTTCTGAAGCTGAATTTTTCTTGGAGCTCTTGGAAGTCTCTTTCTACTCATATGGAGAGTACCTCTTGGATTTTATGGATAATTCTTAGCAAGATAAGAAGTGCTTTCACACATAACACATTCCACCTTTTTCTTCCAAAGAGCCTTCTTCTGATAACAAGGTTGACTTTGATTACATCCCTTCTCCACCTTCATCTTTGTAGATACTGAGACAATACTTTTGGGCTAAGAACTGTTTTTGGGGTTGGATGATCCAGGCTGAAAAAACACCCTAGTTTGTGCACCTCTATTCCTCGCTACAAAAATACTTTCCTAACTTCCAAGAATTGTAAAATCTATTTCCTAGCTTAGCCCAACAATTGTTAATATGGGCCTACTTAATTCCATTTAATTAAATTGAAAATTCATAATACTTTATCTTTTAATCCACTTCAAAGTAGTCCACCATCATACTACCACACTCCTCTTTTAAGACAACAATTCATTTACACAACCCCTTTCTAGGTTTCTTCCACTAGCTTACTTTAATGTATTTTTCAATGTGTTTAAACTAAACCAATAATTTTCCTCCAAGAATGAACAATTACCATTCGTTAGCTCTTTAAAGTTGTTCGTGTTTGACTCCAATGACCTTATTATCCTCCTTGGTGAAGTTACAATAAAACCATTAAGTTTACTTCATTACTTTAACACCTCCACACTCACATAGTCTCACATAAAGTTACTCATAATATATCAACTTAGAGTAAGCAAAGCCATTCTCATGTCATAAGAAAGATGAAATTTAATAGATTAGTTGTGACGTTGTGTGTTGTGTATTGTGTCGACTTGCTGATTGTGATAATCACCTATCACGTCATGATAATTATTTTTAGATTTGCTTGACTTTTTCCTCACACTAAAAGATGAATACTAAATCTAAAGATGATACTATTAGATTAGTTATCAATAAAACACAAATTGAGACTTTTTTTACTATTATAATATCTATAAACTAGTTTAAGTAACCCATGTATTGCAAATGTTGAATAAATAAAATATTAAATGCAATGAAAATTTAATAAATATAAATTGATATTTTAAAATAAGATATAATTAAAATTAAATATGAGTAAAGATATAAGTAATAAAACAATGATATCAACTACTTAGATTTTTGTTTTAAAACTCTTTTTTGTTTTTCCAAGAAAAAAAGTTAAACATTCTTTTTCAAAACAAACCTTCTATTTTTATAATTTTTCTTATTGTAACTCATAATTTTAATTACTTTTTGTTTATAAAAAATTTACAAATTAGAAAAAACTAATTCTACAATATTTCATGTTTTTAAAAAGTTTGATGTTTTAGATAAATTTCATATTTCATAATTTTTTTCTTAAAAATTACATTAATTAATAAATATCTTTCCTAATTTTTACAAAATCTTTTTTAATGAAAAAAATTAAATCATATTATTATTAATTAACGTAATCATTTAAAAGTAAAGAAATATTTTGAAACATGATCTTTCACGTGTCCCTCCTAATTACTTTTTTATTAGAGTATAAAAATTAAAGATATAAAGATTTTGGACTTGTTACAAATAGTAGATAACCAACATGTGATTTTGAAAAGATATCATAAAATAGTAACCAAGTTAAAAAGTATTTCAATTAGTTAGTCATGCATATTTTTCTTAAATTGGATTACTATATCATCAAAGTTTCTTATGTTAAGAAAGTAATGGAGTATAAGGTTTGGGGTTCAAAAATTTTAATAGGATATTATTAAAAAACATGTTATTTATATTTTAAAAAAACAAAAATGGTATCTAAAACTTTTGTCATCATATTTCACATCAGCATCAAAAAGAAGAAAAATATATTTTCTAATTGAAACAAAAAGAAAAACATTGTAAAAACCATGTAACTTAAATTACCTATTGAAGTACTTTTGAAAATTGATTACTATTTTACAAAGTTATCTCTAAATAAAATCTATTCATCTTCACTGTAAAGTTTCATATAAGGCTTATACAATTCAAAACATCCAAAACATCAAAAGTCTATCATGCATGCATGCATAGAAGTACAAGTAGTTAGCTTCGGAAGTTTCACACTCTTCCTTAGACAATATTCTAAGTGTGAAATCTTCAGAAGCCAAGACCAACATCTTCCGAAGCCAAGACAACATCTTCCAAAGCCAAGACCAACATCTTCCGAAGCCAAACATGAAGTCTTCGAAGCTTCAAAGACAAAGTCTTCTGAAGCCAACACATGAAGACACATTTCTTCTTAAGACTTTTGAACACATGTTTTATCTGATGTATCTTTTCATAAAGCTGAACCACTTTCTGTTGCAACTCTGATGGGACACCAACTTATATAAGTTGGTGAAGGGTCCATGCTTTCAGTAACTATACATTAAGGTCTTGAGTCTTTTACTTTCTACTTTATGTGGTTTTATCCTTTTTGTAATATAGTAAGATGTGAGCTGTGGCATGTCATAGTCACTAGTCAAAAGACAATCTGCCTTTTGACTCTACATTGATTTTGTTGTTGTCTAAATCATATATCCAGTTGGCTTTCAAAGTATGATCGGCTGAAGAATGTAGTATAAAGTATCTCAGATCCCTTGTATTTTTTTTCTTATGCTTTGTAAACACTTGCAAGAAACTTGAGAACAATATACAACATTATTGAAAACCAAACACTTATGTTATCTTGTTCTTGTTTTGTTTCTTTATATTTGTGTTTCTTTGTATCAAAGAGTAACTGGTTACTAGTTTCCTATTTGATATGTTAAGTATTTTAATTCACTCTTTTCTTTGTGTGTTATGTTGTAAGTGACCAACCCTTAAACGGTCATTCATTCACATAATTCATTTGTGATCTTAAAATCAATGGTAGATGTCATGAAGATATGCGAAGGTGGGTGGATTAACGAGTTGAAATTAGATGCTTAAAGATTGAGTTTTGTAATTTGAGTTCTTAAAATGTGGTCATATCGGGTGGCTACACGGCCATATCAGTCAAAGTTCTTGAGTCACCTGATTAATTTGCTAAGTAATATTGAAATCAAAGGGTAGTTGTTTTGTAATATCAAAGTAATGTCACTGAAATTTCGTGATTAGTAATATTCAAAAGTCAATGTACATAACATAACAAGAATTTTTTCTTTGCATATGACTTTATATAAATAATATAAAACGATATTTTAAATTGAGTTACAATTAAAATTAAATATGAGTATATATATAAGTAATAAAACAATGATATCAAGTTTTTAGAGTTTTATTTTAAAACTCTTTTTTGTTTTTCCCAATAAAAATTAAATATTTTATTTTAAAACAAACCTTCTATTTTTATAAATTTCCTTATTACAACTTCTAAAGTTAATTGCTTTTTGTTTATAAAAAATATACTTTTTAAAAAAATACTTCTACAATATTTCATATTTTTAAAAAGTTTGATGTTTTAAATAATTTATAATTGAAAAAATATATTTCATAATTTTTTTAAAAAAAAAATTAATGTAAAAAATTAAATTGTATTATTATTTTATTTAAAAGGAGAGAAACATGAAATTTTGATGAGAAGAAATGATAAAGATAAAGATATAAAGATTCTAGATTTGTTACAAATAGAAGATAAGAAATTTTAAGAAAACTAGAATTAAGTTCCTCGCGTTGTGGGGGCGTAAAATTATGTAAAATAACACCAATGTCAAACCATCATAATGACCATCGACACTTAAATTGTGGTGTGTTAATACAAAAAGATAAAACCAAAATATAAACATATAAAAATATAACTAAGTTGATTTAAGACGTACGTGTTGTGACCAACCTGTTAACTAAGGAAAATAGATGTAAAAATAATAAACCACGCACACGCATTGGGTTATGTGAACTCACAAAATATAGAATGAAACGTAAAGCAAAATGTATAATTGGTGAATCACACATGCATGTTTGTGTCGTGTTAACTTGTAAAACCTAAAACAAAAGACGAAAAATTGCAAAATTTGAAAAAGGATAAAGGATCAAAGTTAAAAGTATAAAATTTCGTGAGATTAAATTGCAAAAATAAAAAGTTTTGGGTATAAAGTAAGAATAATCAAATTTTAAAATGTTACTTTGTAAAATATGAAAACCATGGTGAAAATTGAGAAGTCAATTTATTTTAAAGCCCCCTATACATAAGATATAATACTATTACGCATAAAAAAGGTTGATAATTAATCTAATATAAATATTACAAAATAGTAACTAAATTTTAAAAGTATTTCATTTGATCTCTTGTACATATTTTTCTTAAATTGTACTACTTGACCATCACATCGAGTTATACTAGAATTTTCTTATGTTAAGAAAATAAAGGAGTAGAAGGTAAGGGATCGGAAATTTTAATATATGAAATTATATTAAAAAATAAAAAATGAAAACATGTTAATTATATTTTTTGAAAAAGACAAAAAAAGGTATATAAAACTTTTGTCACCATATTCCACGTTAGCATCAAAAAGAAAAAAAAAATATTATTTTCTAATTGAAACAAAAAAACATGCTAAAAACCTTGTTAAGACTTATAATTTAAATAAAATATAAAAGTTAAGTTATCTAATTAGAACATTTTAAACTTAAATTATCTAATTGAAACACTTTTTTAAAATTAATTAATAAATAAAATCTATCACCGTCTTCACATAATTCATTTGTGATCTTAAAATCAGTGGTAGATGTCAACGAAGAGATGCGAAGGCGGATGGATTAACGAGTTGAAATTAGACGCTTAAAAATTAAGTTTTGTAATTTGAGTTTTTAAAATGTGGTCATATCGGGTATATGAGTTAAAGGTTCTTGAGTCACCTGATTAATTTGCTAAGTAATATTGAAATCAAAGGGTAGTTGTTTTGTAATTTCAAAGTAATGTCACTGAAATTTCGTGATTAGTAATATTCAAAAGTCAATGTACATAACATAACAAAGAATTTTTTCTTTGCATATGACTTTATATAAATAATACATTGAATGCAATGAAAATTTATTGATTATAAAACGATATTTTAAATTGAATTACAATTAAAATTAAATATGAGTATAGATATAAATAATAAAACAATGATATCAAGTTTTTAGAGTTTTATTTTGAAACTCTTTTTTGTTTTTCCCAATAAAAAGTTAAATATTTTATTTCAAAACAAACCTTCTATTTTTATAAATTTCATTATTACAACTTCTAATTTTAATTGCTTTTTGTTTATAAAAATATACTTTTTAAAAAAATACTTTTACAATATTTCATATTTTTTTAAAAAATACCTTCGCAATCGGACCTGCAATAGTCCGACCAAAGTCCGACCTTGCTCGAAGTCCGACTTGTTCAGTTGTTCCTAATTGCAATATCTTGAGTTTAGTATTTTCTTTAATGATTTGGCTCTTAAAGAATATTTGCAGAAGCATGAGGGAAGATGATAGGGTTGGAACTTAAAATTAAAACTTCTGAATGAATTATTTGTTTTGTTTTAAAATGTAACACGAAACCGAGCAAAACTAAGCACTCGGTTAAACCGAATTGAGTTCGAGCATGATATTTGCGCTCGAATTTGTAAATTTGAACCGAACCAAGCCGCTCGGTTTGAAATCGAACCGAGTTCGAGCAGAGCTCCATTCGGTTCGAATCTATTCGTGAACAGCTCTAATCAGAATTCAATTTGTATCAGATTCGGGTAATTTGAATGGTTCGAATAAAACTAAGTAGCAATTTTCTAATTTTTTTCATGCTTATTGTTTTCTAATTTCAAGACTCGGACATTCACCTTTCTACTATCTTGATTATGTTTATGAAGAGTCAAAGATGACTAGATCAAATAAGTGATTGCCGAATACTAGTTTTTTACTAGATTAAGTGGTCGACCAGGCAAAGCATTGAACTTTTAAGTAGATTGAATAAAAATACGTAAACATTACACCTCTGTTGAAAGGGTTTTATACAAATATTATTTGGTTAGAGTCTTATTCGGATTGAATAGATATTCAAGTAAACTGAATAACACTAATTATAAATAATTAATTAATTAACAAGTCGGAAAATCGATCCAAAATTTGAATAAGGAATATGAACCCGATGATATCCAATCCAAATATCCGAATAAGTATTCAAAGAGGTTTGTTTAGGTTCGATAAAAGGTATAAAGTACATTTTTTTCTTTTTTTATTTATTTAAACACTCATAGTCGTAAGTTCTAATCTTACTTAATTCATATAACACTTTAAGAAATGAAAACACTAAACGACAAAATGGTAATATCGAGCGAATCATTGTAGACCATGTAGTGGTGATAAGCAATGTATAGATATCTTAATGAAGTCTATCACGAGAATTAAATTCAAAGGAACACATGACTTACTTGTTGTCGAAGACCTTCCTGAAACATGTCGAAAGTTAAGAACCCATGATCCACAGGTTGGTGGCGGGTCTAAGGCTTAATCAAACAAGTTAGTTTGATTAGTTTATGCAGCTCTTACTTTGTGAAGATTAGAAACTTAGTCTAAAAATAGTTTTTGTATAAACCATCAACTTTAGAGATGGAAAAAAATCAAGTTTCTTATTAGCTTCTTGAGATCTGCTCATTAAGAACTCAAAATAAGCTAAGAGTACATATGTTTGGAGTTTGTGCCTAAAATTAAACTCATAATTATAATAATATATAATTGTAATGATACATGTAGAGAAATAAAATAATTAATAAATAATACACAAGTTGATTCAGAGTTAAGACCTTGGAAAATTACTCATTAGTCAAGATCAAGCTTTAGATTGTAGTTTGACACTAGTCGAATTAAGCTTGAGCTATTTTAGTAGGTAGCTCGGGAGGCGTACCGGAACTGATTTTTTATCTAGTAAGACTCCTAAGGAATTTGTAACATTTGATATTTTGGTTTGATGAAAAGAAAACAATATCACAATTTCCAATCCTATTTGCTATGACCCTTGATTACTAACCGTTCAAGCTTTTATGATAGTTTTGGAATCTGCATATTCTAGTTAGTGGCAGGGTGTTATCAATAAGGAAAACAAGGCTAACTCTAACGACGGTAAAAATATGTATTTGTTTAAAAGACCACTTAGATGTAGCGGAACAAATACAATATCAATCATACCTTGAAGACGAGATCCCAATTAAAGAAGAAATACACAAACAAGAAGTAGAAGCTGGTTGTATTTGCAAGATTTATCTTTTCTTGTTTTGTTTTGTTTTATTTTATTTTGTTCAAATCAATAATGTAGATTTTAATCATATATTAATGTACTATTGTTATTTGAATCAATATTTCACTTAAGTTTATTTTGTTAATATATTAGTTTGATTTTAAATTAGTTTTATGTAATGCACTTAAATAAACTATATATTTGTTTTTAGTTATGTATCAATGATTTATAGTAATAAGCTTAAAAAATACAATTTGAATTTGGTTTAGAATCTGAGTCTGTTTGAATCCGATCCTACCCGGAGTTGTATCAGGTAGGGTTCTTTAGTCATTAAACTCGGGTTGGCCCCGAGCCGAAATTCAATCAAACTTTCTCCTTTTAGTTGACTAAAATCCAAACCGGTTTGAACCCGACCCGGGTTTTCTGCGCTTCTATTTCTCGCTACAAAAATACTTTCCAACTTTCAAGACTTGCAATTTTTTTTCTAGCTTAGCCCAATAATTGTTATTATGGGCCTACCTAATTCCATTTAATTAAATTGATAGCACATAATACATTATCTTTTAATCCATTTTAAAGTAGTCCACCACCACACTACCACACTCCTCTTTTAAGACGACAATTCATTTTCCTTTTTCACAACCCCCTTCTTGGTTTCTTCCATTACCTTGCTTTAATTTCTTTTTCAATGCGTTTCAATTGTTTTCTTCCAAGAATAAACAATTACCATTTGTTGACTCTTTAAAATTGTTCATGTTTGATTCCACTGACCTCATTATCCTCATTAATTGGTGAATTTACTATAAAACCATTAAGTTTACTTCATGACTTTAACACCTCCACACTCACATAGTCTCATATAGAGTTACTCATAATATATCAACTTACAGCGAGCAAAAACGCTCTCATGTTAAGATTGAAATTTTATAGATTGGTTGTGTATTGTGTCAACTCACTGATTTTGATAATTAGCTCTCACGTCACAATAATTATGTTTAGTTTGCTTGAATTTTTCCTCATACGCTAAAAGATGCAAGTATTAAATCTAAAGATGATACTATTAGATTAATTATCATAAAACACCAATTGAGACCTTTTTTTAACTATGCTTATATCTACAAACTAGTTTAAGTAACCCGTGTATTGCAAATATTGAATAAATAAAATATAAAATGCAATAAAAATTAATAATTATAAAATGATTTTTTAAAATAAGATATAATTAAAATAAAATATAAGTAAAGATATAAGTAATAAAACAATGATATCAACTTTTTAAATTTATGTTTTTAATTTTTTTTTTTTGTTTTACCAAAAAGAAGTTAAAACATTTTATTTCAAAACAAACCTTCTGTTTCTATAATTTTCCTTACTATAACTCCTTATTTTAATTACTTTTTGTTTATAAAAAATTACATTTCAAAAAAAACAATTCTACAATATTTCATGTTTATAAAAAGTTTGATGTTTTAGATAAATTTCTTATTTCATAGATTTTTTTTCTTAAAAATAACATTAATAAATGAATATATTTCCTAATTTTTACAAAAACTTATTTTTAATTTAAAAAAATAAATTATATTATTATTAGTTAACGTAATCATTTAAAAGCAGAGAAATATGAATATTTTGATGAGAAGAGATATTAATTTTTCACGTGTCCCACTTAATTAATTTTTATTAGAGTATAAAAATAAATATATAAAGATTCTAGACTTGTTACGAGTTGTAGATAACAACATATAATTTTAAAAAATATCACAGAATACTAACTAAGTTTAAAAAATATTTCAATTTAGTTAGTTATGCATATTTTTTTAAATTGGACTATTAAACCATCAAATTGAGTTATCATTAAAGTTTCTTATGTTAAGAAAGTAATGGATTAGAAGGTGTGGGATCGAAAATTTTAATATGAAATTATTTAAAAAAACAAATAAAAAACATGTGAATTATATTTTGAAGAAAAACAAAAATGGTATCTAAAATTTTCGTCACCATATTCCACATCAGCATCATAAAGAAGAAAAATATATTTTCTAATTGAAACAAAAAGAAAAACATCGTAAAAACCATGTAACTTAAATTGCCTAATTGAAGTGATTTTGAAAATTGTTACTATTTTACAAAGTTAACTAAAAATAAAATCATCACCATCTTCAAATAATTCATTTGTGATCTTAAAATCATAAATGTTTCATCTCAAATTCCTTTGGTTGTGAAATCTCAAAATTAAATTTCAAATAATTCATTTTGAAAATTGTGAAATTAGATGCTTAAAGATTAAGGAGCTGTTTGTTTGGTCAGAAGAAATTAAATAAAATTAAATGAAATTAAAAAACTAGTATAATTTTCAAGTAAAAATTTTGTTTGAGTAAACAATTAAAAGTAACCAAAAAAATATTTCATCTCTAATTCCTTTGGTTGTGGAATTTCAAAATCTTTCCACCTAAAGAGGGAATTTGAAATCCCACAACCAATGGAAATTTGAGTTGAAATATTCTCTTGAGTTTTACATTTCATTACCTACTCATATATGATTTTACTTGAAAATTATACTAGTTTTTTCAATTCCATCTATTTAATTCCATTCTTTCCAACTAAACATCCATTAAGTTTTGTTTTAAAATGCGGTCATATCAGGTGGCTACATGGCCATATCAGTCAAAGTTCTTGAGTCACCTGATTAATTTGCTATGTAATATTGAAATCAAAGGGTAGTTATTTTGTAATTTCAAAGTAATCTCACTGAAATTTCCTGATTAGTAATATTCAAAACTCAATGTACAAAACATAACAAGAATTCCTTCTTTGTATATGATTTTATATAAAACTACCACCCATTTTGATTAAAGTTACCTACCAACTTCCGCTCTATTGTTAGTTTCCTAGTAACTACTTGGAAAAAGAATCAGAATTCAGCAAGACTTTTTGGAGCATCATATCAGAATTGCAAACATAAATAACCCAATCAATTATTTAGAATGGAATGTAAATCAAGATCCTCAAGTTAAAAGAAAAAAAAGAAACTTGTTGAATTGAATCTGTGTGTTTGAATGGAGGTAAAACCAGTAGTCGCGGTGGTGACACAGAAGCTGGCGGACACGCTGAGTGAAGAATCAATAGCTGATAACAAAGTGATGATACATCAATTGAAGGGTGTCCAGAGGTCCCTTCAGAAGCTGCAAAGCTTCTCATCAGATCAGTTGAATGATCTTCGTGTTCTTTATGAAGTTGAAGATGAAATCGAAAAATTCACTTTCCAAGTTGCTCGACAGAGAAAGAGGTATGGTTTCTTGATGAAACATACATTCTTCTTCAACAATCTGAACTCATGTCGTAGGCTCAAACGCAAAATAAAGAAGATTCAAAGCAACATTTCAAGCTCCCCTCAAGATCATGCAACCAGTACTATTTCCAGTAGTAACGACAGTTCGTTTGTGGATTCTGTGAACAATCATGATCATGATCATAATCATGATCATGATGATGCTGATGATCATGATGATGGTGATGATTTTACGTATGGGACGAATGAGCTGACACGAAAAAGTTCATCAGCAGTTTGGCCCATTCAAAGGCTCCCAATACCCCGAGTCCTAAACGGGCTTTGTCACGGTCATTCAGCACAATTCCACACCATCAGCAGCAGCATATGCATCATCAGAAGAAACTAACCTTCTGTTACTCTTACAAGGAAGACGAGATGAACATTGTAGGCTTCAACATTCAACACCAAAAACAGTTATCTAGTTTCTGTTACCAAGAACAAGAACTGGGCGTTTTTGGGCTGAATGATGATATCAAAAGCTTAGTGAGACGGCTGACACATCAAACCGCAATGTTCGTCCCCATTGTTGGTGAAGAAGGTTCTGGTAAGACGACACTTGCTCGTGCAATTTATAAAAACAGAAAGATCAAGGATCACTTTGAATTCCATGACTGGATTTCTGTGACAGAGGAGTATACAGCTGAGCATATCCAATCCTTCGTGTTAAAAAAAACTGTGGCGGTGGAGGGTAAGAGGTACCTGATTGTAATTGATGGTGTTGGGAGCTATGATGTTCTTCGGGATCTAAAAGGCATGTTCCCAGATGAGAAAAATGGAAGTAAAGTAATCCTTACGACTCGAAAGAATCCAGAGATGATGAAACTTGATCCGCATATTATGAGCAGATTAAGCGAAGACGAAAGCTGGAACATGTTTGTAAACAAAGTGGGAAAGGAAAAGGAGGCTGATCCGATTCAAATCACAGGAAGGTTGAAACGTCAGATCTTGAGAATATGCAACGGTTCGCCTCAGAACATTGTTCTGATGGCGGGGCTGCTCTCGAATAATGGAATAAGAAAATGGTCGAAGGTGATTCATGATGGTCGATGTCCTGATGATGTTCTGAGTATATGTTATACTAACCTGAGCGTCCACTCTAAGCTTTGCCTGTTATACTTGGCTCTTTTCCCCAAAGCTTACGACATTCCGGTCAGGCGGTTGCTCAGGCTATGGCTAGCAGAGGGCTTTGTGAAGGGAAAACAAAGAGACCAGTCTCCTGAGGATATGGTACAAAAATGCTTTGAAGATTTGGTGGATCGTAATATGATTCAGATAACCAAATTAAGATCAGACAACAGCCCGAGGCGATGCCGTTTAGTTTCGTCTCTTCATGACTATTTGTTGCCAAAAGCCCAAGATATCAAGCTGTTCTACATCCACCGGAACTCACAGAACTATGAGGATGCAGCTGGGGTACGGCGCATGGTTCAACACATAAGCATCACAGGAGCCGTTGATCGTCAGCAGACACAACAGGCTCAGGCTCAGGTAGGCAGTTACACTACTTTTGATCCATCTCTTCTGAGGTCATATGTTTCATTCAACTTCCAACGAAAAGGCATGCCAGAAAGGCAAGTGGGAATGCTTTTGGATAGAATTATCACTAGAGATTTTGCATTGCTAAGGGTGCTTGATCTTGAAGGGGTGTACAAAACGAGTCTGCCCGATAGACTCGGTACCTTGTGTCATTTGAGGTACCTAGGATTGAGATGGACCTTCTTGGAGAGTCTCCCTGAATCTGTTGGAGATCTATCATATCTAGAAACCTTAGATGTCAAGCACACTCGTGTCGATAGTCTACCAGACTCCATTTGGAAGCTTAAACGCCTTCGTCATCTCAATCTCAACAACATTCGGCTTTCCATGCCGCCTAGAAGTTCTTCAACTCTAGTAACCCTATGGGGACTGGTTTTAGATGAGAAAATATCTGTTAATGAAGGTTTGGGGAAGTTACTTGCTCTAGAAGAGTTGGGTATCAGGTTCAACTTAAGCAAAAGCCAAAGCATCTTGCTTGACTGGATTGTGAAGCTGGTCAACCTTCAGTCTTTGAGGTTGACTTCTGTTGATGACATGTGTCAGCCCTCAAAGCTAGTTTTGAAGCCGCTAACGAGTTTAACCAAACTTTCTCATCTTAATCTCTACGGGTGTTTAGAAAGATTACCCACGGTTGATGAGTTCCCACCAACCGTTAAGGTTCTTACACTGTCTGTCTCTAGGTTAGCTAACGATCCAATGGAGACACTAGAACAGCTGCCTTGTTTGATCGTGTTGAGGCTGTTGGGGAACTCGTTCACAGGAAAAAGATTGGTGTGCCATCGGGGTGGGTTTAAGAAACTTGGGGTTTTGAAGTTGTGGTTGTTGGAGGATTTGGAAGAGTGGGATGTGGAGGAAGAAGCAATGGAGAGGCTTAAAGAAGTAGAAATTAGACGTTGTCATAAGTTGAGCAATATCCCAAGTAGAATTCTGCAGAAACAGAGATGTTTGGAGGGTTTAACGTTAACCGACATGCCTGATGAGTTTGTGGCTGGAATCAAGAAAAGAAAAGCAAAGGACACTGCTCTCACAATTAACCCTCAGAAATCAACTGCATAGGCTGCCTGTAAGTTCTTCAACACTCTTGAACTCTGTTTATTTTAAGTATATGTACATTTTAAGCAGTTAACCACTTAGGTAATCAATCCCAGATACCCCCAAATGAGTTGAAACTTACAAAAAAATCATAACGTTTAAAAGAAATGGGTAGAACAAGTCGAAAGAGATCTGAAGTCTAAAGTATAAATATAAAGCATAAATCAATATTTTGCCAATCTGTACTATTTAAAGGTACATGAAGTGTTTTAATGCTGTTTCCTCTCTTATGCAGCTCGAGTCCGATGTTTCATCAATCCAAATCTGTGTTTTCGTGAAGTGCGCTCATCACCAGAATAGTGTTCTCGTCTTGTAAACATCTCTCGATGATCTTGTAGTATGTTATTGTTTCCTGTCTTTCTTGCACTCTAGATGATCCTATAGCTTTGATATTATTGTATACAAACAAAAAACATGAACCATTATTTTTGTAAAGATTTTATTTGATATTATATATATGTCCATGTGTTCTTAAATAACGACATCGATGCATATTTGATGTTATATGATACCATATGGGTCGTTAACGATTCATTATAATTTTAAATGTTTGGATAAAAATGTTTCAGGTCATCCCAGACCCCACCTGCTTTGACCCGTAGAAAGAATGACTTATTTGATCCAAACCAGCTTTGACCCGTTACTAACGATGCCCATTTTTCTACCTCTATTCCATCATACAGCTCTAATTTACTACCAATTGTCATACTATTCTACTAGACCTGCGCAAATGCTTTGTCATAAAACAAGCTTGTTGTATAAAGCATCCACACATAGATTATGGGCAAACCTAAAAGGTATAGCACAGGCTCCTACCGTAAGAATATTTGCTAAAGTTATTCCCAATTAAGGTGTCCTAGGTCATGAGCCAAAACAGGCTGTTGGTAAACATAAGTGATGTAACATAAGATACTCAGTGACGGATTCAGGATTTTTCGTCAATACGGACAAAAATGAGATATTCATAACAGGTTTGGTAAAAAAAAACTACATTAAAACTTAGCAGAAAATAAAAAGCATGCATTCGTGCAAGAATGATGAGGAGCATGAATTTCTTCTATCTCCAATAATAATGATCACTTGTGAAAGAAATATGAATCTATTATAGCATTTATAAGGAACTATACACATTACCAATGAGCATCCCACAAAGTATACATCTTTTAGGGAATTTTACTCAGGGGTTTACATTCTAGCATTTCCTAATCACAAAAACAAAATAAGTCTTTCATACAACTAAAACACAAGTAAAAAGTGTCACAATCTCAACAACAACCTAAAACTCTTACTCTAGAAATCAAACCAGTACAACACAGCTACAATGTAAACTAGTTAGAATGAAGATGAAAGTGAAAACACTCAAACAGCAAACAGTATATACAGAATGTCAACATATTCCCTAAGTGATGCAGAAATGTATGAGTTTTCATGGTCAAGGTACAAACCTGAGAACAATAATGCGTTGGATTTCAATACAGAAGCATATGTAAGCTTCTTGTTAACACCATTTTCATGAGGGGATTTCTGAAAATAGTAAGAAGAGTGGTGAGTAAAGGGAATCAGCTTCAGAGTGTTTATTGAATCATAAAATGACGATTTGGATTTCATGATTTGCGATTGAATTAGGGATTACAATTTGGTAGAAGGGATTAATTCGGTATTTGACTTCTTGTTTGTATTGTATGTCTGTAACTATCAAGAGGTTCCGAACAGTTTATTGACTTTTTTTATTTAAAAAAAAAAGTAGAATACACCGCATGTTCCTTGTGATTTGAGTAAAATTTTGAATTTGGTTTTTGATATTACAGTTATTTTTTATTAATGATTATTACTTTGTTAGTTTAGTTAATAATATTAAATTTATTAAAATAACTATTTTATTTGTAGAATTATCAATGTAATTTTATTTTATTATATTTTTTATTATAAATATGTTTATTATTTGATACACAAATATTTTTTGAAATATGTTTATTGTAAATATTTTTTATTATAAATATGTTTATTATAAATATTTGGTTTATAACCTTTTTAAACCAATGTGCCGGGTTTTCTAAACCTTTATAAAAATATATTTTTTTATAAAGACGTTTAAAACTGAATTATTTTTAAAAAGTATGTAAAAAAACTAAGAATTTGTTTATGAAAAGATGTTTTAAAAAATGAATGATTTTAGAAACAAAAAAAAAACTTTAGAAGACCTACCAGTTTAGAAAAATTTTAAAAATAAAAAGTTTTAGAATGACGTATAAAAGACAAACGGTTTAAAAGCCGGTCACTTTAAAAAACACATTTTTTAACAAAAAGATTATTTGTGCATGTAAAACGTATTTAGTTAATAATTATCTTATTAATAATGTAATTATAAAATAATATACAAAATAAAATTTAAAAAACAAAACTAGAAAAAATTAAAATAAAAATAATACTATAGTTTAAAAGATAAATTAAATAGATGACTAATACGAGTAAAATGCTAATTTTTTTAATATTTAACATCACTAACAGTTGACTAACAGACATATGGACCATATATGAAAAAAATATTAATTAGAGACTATATTCAAAGATTTTAAAGTTTAAAGATTCAATCCAAAATTTCAACATGACCACAGGGACCATCCATGTTTTTTACTCCAAAATGAAATAAATAATCTCATATATTTTTATCTTTTCTATCTCTCTATATAGATACATGAAAAAAGATAGAAACAATAAGATGTATAAATAACAAAAATAGGGTGTTTGTAATATAACTCTTAAAAAAATTTAGTTTGTGCAAATTGCAGGTTCTATTCGGATCCGAATCAATCGGAATTCAATTCGTATCAGATTTGAATAAATTTAAATAGTCTGAATAAATATGAGTAGTTATTTTTAAAATTTTTGTCATGCTTATTGTTTTTTAATTTGTATTACTAACTTTCGAGACTCCGACTTTCACCTTTCTACCATCTTTGATAATTAGATTTAGTTTATGAGGAGTCAAAGATGACAAGATTAAATAATTGATTGTGGAATACTATTTATTTTTACTGGTTTAAGTGAACAACTAAGCAAAGCATTGGACTTTTAAGTTGGTTGAATAAAAGTGGGTAAATACTACACATATTTTGAAAAGGTTTTATATACATTTTATTTGCTTAGAGTCTAATTCAGATTGAATAGATATTCCGGTATACTGATTACCAACATTTGTATGTATTAAATGTTATACCATATCCTTAATTAGTTGCACTATTTTTTTTTCTTTTTCTTAACCTTTAACTTTTTAATTTTAACTCAATACTTTTGTATATTTTATAATTTAGTCACAACATTTTATTACTTTCAAATTTGGTCTCATATACTTTTTATATTTTACAAATTTTTCGGTTTACGTTTCGGTCTAATTTTTATATAGTGTGCATGTGTGTGGTTCAACGTTTTTACATTTACTTTTCAACCGTTTAACAGTCTCATCGCAACGCGCTAGTCCTAAATCAACTTGCTTATTATTTTATATGTTTTATGTTTCGACTGCGTGGTTCAACCTTTTTACGATTACTTTTCATTCGGTTTTATTTTTTCGTTTTTATATTTTTTTAATATTAGTTTTTTTGTTGGTGGTCACTAGTGTGATGTGTCAGATGCTACGTGATATGATTTTACATCCTCGCTGCAACGCGAGGGGCTGGATTCTAGTTATAAATAAATAATAAGTCGGAAAATTGATCCAAAAATTGAAGAAGGAATATGGACTCGATGAGATCTTATCCAAATATCTGAATAAGTATTCAGATAGGTTTATTTAGGTTTCGGTAAAAGGTCTAAATTACATTTTTTTCTATTTAATCATCATAATCATGAGTTCTAATCTTACTTGACGACATATTTATCCTATAAAAGATCTAGCCATATCGTTCAAAAAATTAAAAAGCTTGCTTGGGTTGGGCTTTATAACCATGGGGCTCATTTATAATTGATTTTTTTAATATATATTTTTCACCTTAATAGTTTATTTCAATGCGAATCTTTCCACTACATTGTATGGATCTACATCTGAAAAGTGAACATGTTCCCTTGTACAAACAATGATGCGAAAATGTGTAAGTTTCCATGGTCAAATGTACGAACCTAAAAAGAATAATGCACTAGATGTGATACGGAAGCAGATGTAAGCTTCTTGTAAACATCATTCTCACGAGGGAGTGACTAGAAGTTGTAAGAAGAGTGGTAAGTGAATGACATTCCATATCACCTTGCAAATCAGCTTTTGAGCTAAAAACCAATATGATATTTGAATCATAAAGTGACATTTTGGATGCATAGATTTTGGTAGAGATCTATCTCAATGGATTTCATGATTTGTGATTGTTTGATAGTAAGAACTGGGTATTTAGCTAAATGAAACAAACTGAATGAATGAACCAGAGAAGTTTAGCTTGAGTCCTAATCCCCACCCCTACCGACCATTCTTATCTATTAGGAGTCAAGTATTAGTAGTATGTGGTGTGTTTAGTAATCAAAAAGGTTGTGGGTTCTAACATCACCTAATAAAAAAATTGTCTTAAAAAACTTCTAGTTGTTACTATTCATAAAAAAATAAGAAAAGTTAACTTAGGGACTTATTGTGATTTAGGATATTTGTGTACATGGACCCGCATCTAATACACATAACTAAATATTTAGACTTATTGTTGATTTAAGATGCTTAGAATATTACATTGTGTTCTCAAGCTTTTGAAAGAAAGAAGTGGAAACAAGAGAATATTCGTGTTCTAGAGATTTTTAATAAAGGTAAGTGGAAAAAAGTAGAAGGGATTCCCGACTTTTATGAAATAGAAATAAGTTTTTTTACAAATATTTCTTTATATCATTTTACTCTTAGGGTGAGATGAGTTTATCTCTTTCGCCCTAATTAGTCAACCTTCTCTCTCTTTCTCTTTCTCTTTCTCTTTCTCTTTCTCTTTCTCTTTCTCTTTCTCTTTCTCTCTATCTCTTTCTCTCATATCATCCATCTTTCATTCAACCCTAAACCACATGTATTATCTTTCAATATCTTTCAACATTTTTGTGCATCCATCAGATGATCTTAATGTGCTCGAGGCACAAAACTAATTACTTGTCTTATAATATAAGCATATATGACTTTTTTATTTAATTTTTATGCCATGCTCATGCCGATAGACAAATTATGTAAGACCCTGTTACCGGGAAGTCTCACAGTTGGTTAATCATCGCATAAAGTCATTTTAATAGCAAAACTTTGCAGTGGATTAAAATAAACATTCACTTAAAACTTGTAGTTAAAATTGTAATCATACATATATCTTTCAAATAGAATAAAAACATTTTGTTTTGTCTTATATTACAATAAGAGATTTGATAAACAGGAATACCATCCATTACTCTCCAAGTAGCTCCCAACCTGGTGGCATCTTCAGCATCAGCATTTACCTACCAACTATTATGCATAAAAATCAGTTCTGCTGAGTGAGTTTTAGTTTTAGATAATATAAGAATATATAAATTTTCTCCTTCATATAATGACCACACATACATCATAATACATAACATTTCTTGCATCATAATAAGCATGTTCATTGTCTTTAATTCTTTCATTATCTTTCACTTCATCATAAACGAGATGAGATTGCACAAAGCAAGAGCTCCATATTGATCGATAACGAATGTCGATCCCTGTCGATACACATCATCATGGTAGCTAACCCCCGACGGTTGATCCACACTACAAGGCACATAGTTCGCTCATGAATACGGATCCATCATCATACATCAGACTCACATAAGTGAAGTCTATCATAGTGCTTGCAAGACTTTTCATCATCAAACGGCCTCGGGGTAACATTTGTTAAGTTTCACTTCTCATTAGTATTATCTTCCATTTTAATATATAATACTTAACTTATTAAGTATACAACATACCAAGTACAAGTCATTATAAAAACATAACCGACCCTCCGTGGGACAACGGGGGTTTGGGGGCGGCAATACCTAACAACGGGGTCCTAGGGGCAGCAGCCCCTAGTAGGGTCCAAGGGACAACACCTTGGTTGGGCCCGGGTTGCCAGGTCAGCACGAAAAAAAAATATTTTTAAACATTACATAGCACCTTTTGTTATAGAAAAATTGATCTTCCCATTAAAACCTCTTAAAATCTTGTCTTTTAAAAACGTATATTCAGTATGCATAATAGCCTCAAAACATGAAAAAACTTATAAACAAGGTGATCTAGAATTCACCTAGATACCATGGGTAGCTTCTTAAACTAAGCTTTTTAGGCTAGGATCACACTGCATAACCTGTAGATAGGTTAACACTTAAAGGGGTTAATTTCTGCCTAATTTCGCTGCTAATTTCGCTGCCAGATAAGAAGTTTCGCTACTAGTTTCGCATGGAAGCTTCACCCAACTTTCGTTGGAATTCCATGGCGCAGTAAAGTCGCAATTTCACAGCTTGAACACCCAGTTTCGCTGGATGCACAGACAGTTTGGAAAAACGCATAATAACTACGAACCAACCCGTTTTTAACCCAAAATTGCAACTTTTTACATCCAAACCCTTAGTTTATCAACCATGAGTCTATATTTAAGCTTTTTACATGTTTTCATACGTAAAAAATGTGACCTTTATGGGATTCTTTGCAACTTTTTAAAACCCAAAACCCTAGAATTCGGGTTTGATCTACAGAAGGGTTTAGAGGTTGATTCTTACCTGGATTTGTTGCTCCTTTCTTATGGTTTGATACTCCAACACCCAGATCTTCAATCCTTTCTCCAAAGAAGCTTCAAATCTAGAGTTTTCTTCACTTTCTCTCTCTACTTTCTCTCTATAAGACTTGATGGCTAGGGTTGCAAATGGGGAATGTGGTGGCTGATTAGGTGGGTTAAGGGGTTGATTATGGGCCCTTATCACTTAGGCTCTTACCCATAAGCCTAATTTAGCTCATAACCTATTTCCTTCCTTTAGTTTTTATTAAATACCCACTAATTAAGCCCGTTAGCATTGATGACTCATTTTAACATTTCAGGGCATTACAAGTCTCCCCTACTTATTTAGGTTTCGTCCTCAAAACCTGTCTATCATCAAACAGTTGAGGATAAAAGTTCCTCATCTCCTCCTCGGTCTCCCACATAGACTCTGATCCTTTCCTGTGTCTTTATTGTACTCGTACCAGCGGAACCACTTTATTCCGTAAGTGCTTCTCTTTCCAATCAAGGATGGCCACCGGATGCTCTACATAATTTAGTCGTTCATCCACTTTAATGTCTTCTAGTGGTACAACCGCAACATTGTCTGCCATACATTTCCTGAGATAAGATATATGGAACGTAGGGTGAATTCCACTCAACTCAATGAGTAGTTCTAATTTGTAGGCCACTTCCCCTACCCTCGCGACAATACGGAATGGGCCTATGAACCTTGGGCTTAACGTTCCTTGTTTTTGAAACCTGATGATCCCCTTTCTAGGGAGATACCTTGAGCATAACCTTGTCACCAACCTTGAATTCTATTGGTATATGCCTCTTATCAGCGTAAGACTTCTGGCGATCCTTTGCGGTTTTCATGAATGCCTTAATCTTATCTAACTTCTCGATCATGACCTCAATCACTTCAATACTTCCTAATTCCTTTTGCCCAATGTCACCCTAACACACGAGTGTCCTACACTTCCTACCGTACAACATCTCATAAGGTGGTATACCAATGCTGGTATGATAACTATTATTATATGAGAATTCCGCCAACAGTAAGTGCTCATCCCAACCTCCTGCAAAGTCGATTACACACACTCGTAGCATGTCTTCTAATGTCTAAATCGTTCTTTCCGACTGACTACCCGTTTGGGGGTGGTAAGCCATACTAATATACAGTCTAGTCCCTATTGCGTCGTGGAACCTCTTCCAGAACTTCGATGTAAACCACGTGTCTCTATTCAAAACGATAGACACTGGCAGGCCGTGACGAGCCACGATCTCCTTGATAAATAGCTCTATCAACCTCTTAGAGGAATACGTATCACGGATTGGTAGGAAATGGGCGCTCTTTGTCAAACGGTCAACAATTACCCATATCACGTCGCTTCCTCTCGCTATGTGAGGTAACTTCATGATAAAGTCCATCGTGATGTGCTCCTATTTCCATTCAGGAATATCCAAAGACTGGATCATCCCATATGGCTTTTGGTGCTTTGCATTCACTTGCAAACATGTCAGGCACTTGCTCACGTACTTAGCCACGTCACGCTTCATTCCCGGTCACCGGTAATCTTTCTTTAGATGTTGGTACATTTTTGTGGCACCAGGATGAATGGAATATCATGTCTTGTGAGCCTAATCCATGATCTTCCCCCTCAGATACCCATAGAGAGGGATCCACATTCGCCCAGATCGGGTTCTAACACCCAGGTTGTTTTCCCCCAAATCTAAAACCTGTCCTTTCATCCTTTTACAGTTGAATCTATCACCTCTCAATGCCTTATCTTGAAACTCCCTCACTTGTTTCATGATATCAGGTGTCATGATCATCTGGTAAGTCCTCACCCAAATTAGTTCGAGTCGTCCCTTCCAGCTAAAGGCGCCAACAACCACATTGGCTTTGCCCAGATGATAATGAATTTCGCAGTCATAATCCTTGATCAATTGCAACCACCTCCTCTGCCTCATGTTGAGTTCCTTTTGTTTGAAGAAATACTTCAAACTTTTATGATTAGTAAAGATGGTGCACTTCACCCCATATAGGTAGTGCTTCCAAATCTTCAATGCAAACACCACTGCTGCAACTCTAAATCATGGGTAAGATAATTGGCCTCGTGGACCTATAATTGTCTAGAAGCATATGCTATCACCTTCCCTTGTTGCATCAACACGCAACCCAATCCCTCATACGAGGCATCCGAGTAGACTAGTAGATCCTTGTTCCCTTAAGGTAGCGTCAAGAGATGGGCTTAAGTTAATCTCATCTTCAGTTCTAGGAAGGTATTCTCCTGATCAGTGCCCCATTCATAATTCAATGCCCCATCCATAACCCATTTCCTTTAACTTTTTCATTAAATAGCCACTAATTAAAGTCATTAGCATTGTGTGTTCCCGATATGAACGGGAACAATGAGCATGGATCTTAGGATTCATATTGATAAAGACAAGAACTTGAATGATTAGTTGCTGAAATATAATAATGATCAACATGATGAAGAATATAATGATGAATACGATGAAGAACACCAACGTGTTTAATGTTTGATCTTTATTGATATATTGTTGAAATCATCATCCTTGAAGGATGATGATATATCGTTGTTGATGATGAACTTAATTCACCCTCACTAGTGGTGAATTAGTCACACATACAATGATAATATGTTCTAATATATATACTAGTCTAGCATTACAATAATTACAAAACAAACCCTAGGCTAATATTTTTGTTGATTTTGTGCTTCAAGTCTTCACTTCAATAATATTGAAATCTTCAATTTCTTCCAAGGTAGAATACCCAACAATACTCCCCCTAAATTGAAGATTTCCAATGTGAATTGAAGCTTGATCTTGTTTTTGTTGAATAGTTGTCCAAAGTTAAGAAATATTGTTGTTGATGCGGAAGCGAGGTCTTCAAGACTTTGGTACCACTATATTGTGTAACAATGTTACTTGTTTTTGTTGATGAGAGCCCAAATACGAAGCCCAAATTTGTTTTGTTGATCATAAGCCCAATCTTCAACACTTGAGCCCAATTCCAACTAATGTTTTTGTTTATAATAGAGCCCAAATACGAAGCCCAAATTTGTTTTGTTGATCATAAGCCCAATCTTCAACGCTTGAGCCCAGTTCCAACTAATGTTTTTTTATTTAATGATGGAGCCCAAGAAACAAACCCAATTGTGTTCTCGAGCCCATTTGCAACCCTAGGTTGCAAACCCTAATTTTGCAACCCTAATGTGGCCGCAAACGAACTTTGGTTCGGCAACCCTAATTAGGGTGTCCCTAATGTCACATGAGGCTCTACATGGCAGCCGCATTTGGCATCCATGTTCGGCCGCATCACCCTAATGTGAGCATCCCCATTCGGTAGCCCTAATGTGGTTCGGAAGATCCCTGATCGGCAGCCCCTATGTGGCCGCAAGCCTTGCCTTGCACGCTGCCTTTGGCAGCCTCTTTTGCGGCCGCAAGAGCTGCCTTTGGCAGCCTCTTTTGCACCCCATAATTGGCAGCCACATTCGGATTGGAAGCACCCTAATCCGCATTTGTTTGATCCTTGTTTGGCAGCCGCAAATGGTTCAGAAGCAGCCCCAAATCCGCAACTTTTTGATCTTGAGGCAGCCGCAACCCTAATGTTGATTGATTGTTACATTGTTTTCTTCAAATCTTCAATAATTTCAGCAAACTAAACATAAAATCTCATCAAAATCAATATGAATCCATCAACTGCAGCTCTGATACCAATTGTGCGTTCCCGATATGAACGGGAACAATGAGCATGGATCTTAGGATTCATATTGATAAAGACAAGAACTTGAATGATTAGTTGCTGAAATATAATAATGATCAACATGATGAAGACATAATGATGAACACGATGAAGAACACCAACGTGTTTAATGTTTGATGTTTATTGATATATTGTTGAAATCATCATCCTTGAAGGATGATGATATATTGTTGTTGATGATGAACTTAATTCACCCTCACAAGTGGTGAATTAGTCACACATACAATGATATATATTCTAATATATATACTAGTCTAGCATTACAATAATTACAAAACAAACCCTAGGCTAATATTTTTGTTGATTTTGTGCTTCAAGTCTTCAACTTCAATAATATTAAAATCTTCAATTTCTTCCAAGGTAGAATACCCAACAAGCATTGATGACTCATTTTAACATTTCGGGAAGTTACAAATTATACCTTAACTAGATGTAAGTATACGTAATGCTCGTTGGACATAATTTTTTGTGGCCACTTGTGTAGCGTGGAATCATATTCGTTTGTCACCGGTTAGAAAAGAAAGAGTTTTCACAAATGTTGCCCATTTGGAGTATATCTATGACGATTTCTATTTTCACACTCGTATTTTCAGGTTAATTGTTAACTTTACTCCTCATCAATTAATTATATTATGCCATCTGATTATCCAGTCTGTCAAGTGATAAACAAGGTAATAATAGTTTTATTATTATCAAAAGTTAATCAATATTCAACTAGTATTAAAGCCTAATGTTACAATAACTTAATATTAATAAAAACTTACTTAAAGCTAAATTATAGACCAAATATTGAACCAAATAAAAAATCATTAATATTATCTAAACTAGACTACCCCATCCTAATTCCACTTGCCCTCAACCGACTTTTTTACCACCTCCCAGCCACTCCAAGCACACACATACATAATTTAATCTCTCTTCCCCTCTATCATTAAATTCATCATCGGTACCTCTCTAAACTATATTTCTTTTGAAGAACCATAAACCACCTACGTTCATCTCTATCGCTTCACATCACCCTCTCATTTAACCCTCATGCAAACCCAACTTCTCTTAGCAAACTTCACCACAGCCATATCTTCTGGAAGATTATTCCTCGACAACCCTCTTTGTCTCCTACAGCAAGCATTCGGTGACCAACCGCGAGCGTAAAAACCGATCGAAACAACCTCAAATGGTATGTCTTTCTTTCGTTATTTGTCCGCGTTCGTTACGTGTACGGTTCGGGTATTCGGTTATGGTTACCGCGTACGGATGGGTGTAGGTTTGTGATTCGTGCGTCTATGTGTGTGCGTTGTGCGACTGTGTGTGGTGTGATTGTATTTATATGTGTGTGTGTTGTTTAGTAATATATATAAATCTTGATTTCGTTTGGGTCCTCGGTAGTGTGTAATCGCATGTATGTATATATATATATATATATATATATGTGTGTGTGTGTGTGTGTGTGTATAGATGGATATAAATCCTCCCGTATATTCTACCACATTCACCTTCAACCTCCTTCCATACTTATCACTTTAATTCTTGGCATGATTATAGTTTCCACTTTGCATATAAGTCGATTATTCTTTTGATATTCTTTGTAAGTTTCTTGATCATCTAGTACCATATCAATTTCAATATGGTATCAGAGCGGTCTTAGAAAGGATCCTCAAAATCAACGACAAAACACAACCATAATCCATGGCAGGCCATGATGGAAAGAAAACCAAGGAGGAAGGCATCAGCCATGAATCTCTATATTACCTTCATTCCTCCAATTACCCAAGACAAATGCATGTCAACGATGCATTGACAAATGGCAACTATGATGACTGGGCGCAAGAGATGATGAATTTCTTGTTCGCAAAAAAACAAGGTCGACTTCGTAGACGACACATTGAAGAAACCCGACAAAAACTCATCGGAATACATGCCATGGGTGAGGTGTGATGCGATGATCAAAGGATGGTTGAATGCAGCCATGAAAAAGGACATCCGATCGAGCATGAAATACGCTAATACAACCCAAGAGATCTAGGGCAACTTGAAGGAACGGTCTGGGAAAGGTAGCGCTCCTCGGGTATATGAATTAAAGCAATCTCTGATGACGACCAAACACGATGGTGCCTCCGTTTCGGCTTATTATACAAAACTCCAAAGTATTAGGGATGAAATCGGGTCTGTGCTGACCATCCCAACATGTAACTGCAATGGTTTTACCTATGGAATCGGTAAGAAGTTAACTAAATTGATTGAGAAAGAGAGGTTGTATGAGTTTCTATTAGGTTTGGATGCTGGGTATGGAACCATTAGAACCCAGATCTTAGCAATGCAGCCAACACCTTCTCTTGGGATCGCTTACCATCTGGTGGTAGAAGACGAACAACAGAGAAATATTTCAGGAACCAGGCGATCTACCAGTGATGTAGTAGCTTTTCAGGCTCATGTTCCTGCTAGGCACAATCTAAGGCAACCACAAAAAAAGTTTAAACCAAAAGAAGGCCAACAGAACATCGACGAACATGTAGAACATTAAGGTTTTGTGGAAAAGTTGGCCACAACAAAGATGGATGCTTCAAGCGAATTGGGTATCCGGTTTGGTGGCCAGGCAAATGTAAACAAGTGAGACTGAAACCGCGAGCAGCTTGTGTTAAAGGGGAGGTCAGCCCTATACTTGGCATGACCAACACTTAATATCAACAATTTATAAAGTTGTTTGCTAACAAAGTTGGTGAAACGGAAGAAGAAAGCACCTTATAGCCAACATGGCAGGTAATATAGGTTAAGAAGGTAAATAGGTAATCGACTCGGGTGCAACTGAACACATAACACATAATGATTCACTGTTGAAAAATAAAATAAAACAAAAACATGAACCACCTGTTACAATACCCATTGGCGAGACCATTACTGTTGAGGGAAGAGGTCACCATACTCTCCTGAACGGTATGGTAGTTAAGGAGGTCCTTCATGTCCTAGATTTTAAGTGCAACTTACTATCCGTTAGTAAATTGTGTGAGGACCTTAATTGTGCTATAACCTTCTTTCCTGATTTTTGCATTATGCAGGACTTATGTTCAAGGATGTTGATTGAAATGAGTGAATGCAAAGGTGGTTTATACAAGATGGGATCGATGGGAGGCAAGAAGTTGGGAATGATGACAACCATTCGCACGTGGCATAAGAGATTAGGTTATCCATCGAACTCAAAACTTGCTCATGTTGATTTTTTGAAAAAATGATTCTTTAAGCTTGAACGACTTTTGCGATGCTTGTGTTAAGGCCAAGTTTGCCAGACCACCATTTCCAATTAGCACGAACAAAACTGGTGCTTGCTTTGATTTATTACATTGTGATGTATGGGGCTATATCGCACACCTTCATTCACACATGCGACTTACTTCCTAACAATAGTGGATGATTTCAGTCGGGCTTTTTGGGTATTTCTACTTAAACATAAACATCAGGCAAGCACTTGCCTCATGGATTTTTCATAAAATGATACGGACCCAATTTGGAAAGAATGTAAAAGGGGTGAGATGCGATAATGGAGGAGAGTTTACCTCCAACCAAATGCTCGATTTTTACGCAAAGGAGGGAATCATTTTACAGACAACATGCCCACACACACATCTCAACAAAATGGTGTTATGGAATGAAATCGACATATGCTAGAAACAACGCAGGCATTAAAGATCGAAGCTAACATGTCGACGCGGTTCTGGGGGAATGCATATTAACCGCGACACATGTTATAAATCGAATGTCATTAGAAAATATCAAGAACAAGACGCCTTATGAGGTGTTATATAACCAAAAACCCAAATATGAACATATGAGGGTGCTTGGTTGTCTTCTGTATTACAAAAGTATGGAAACCAATGGGGATAAATTTGAAATAAGAGGTAGACCTAGGGTTTTCATGGGTTATCCACAAGGTACAAAGGGGTATAAAATTTATGATGCTAAACATAATAAAATAACTATATCTAGGCATGTAAAATTTTTTGAGCACATTTTCCCTTTTGCAAATGACCAAACTAAAAAGGAAGAGGTCTTTGTAATCCCTCATAGTTAGAAAAGTGAAGCTACAATTAATCCGAGTGGGCCATCGCATGGTGTAGAAAATGAGGACCTAAATAAAAAAAATCTTGTTGGAAGTGAGCCCACTAAACAACAAAGTAAACCGATGGACCCACAAGCAGAATTCCAACATATTGAAGAGCAAGTCTATGAGCCACAAAGCACAACAGTGGAAGATAGTGGCCAAGAAGAAAACCCATGTGCGAACGAGAACATTTGGACAGCTGATGAGCAAGCTGAGCCTAATAATGTACCTTACCAAAATGAAGAAACCGATTCAATTTGTAGAAGTGCTGAAAATGAACCTGCTGGACCAAACTTAGAGGATGGTGAGCGTTTAAGGGAGAAGCAAAGCAAATCACAGCCGAACATTTCAAGGATTACAATGTCAAGCTTTCCTCCTCTTTAAACCACAATCAACCCACTTCTAGTCAACAGTCCTCGACGGTACATCCCTTAGCCCATTATGTTTCTTAGGAAAAATTTACTAATGAACACAAAGCTTTTTTGGTGGCCATTACTTCAAGTAATGAGCCTAAGAATTTTCCATCAAGCAGTACAAGATTCAAGGTGGAGAGAAGCCATGCAAAACGAGATTCGTGCTCTTGAAAAAATAAGATGTGGACTCTCGAGGAGCTACTAGAGGGAAAACAAGCTATTGATTCGAAATGGATCTAAAAAATAAAGTACAAGCCAAATGGAGACGTGGAAAGATACAAGGCTCGTCTCGTTACAAAAGGTTACACACAAATGGAATGCGTAGATTTCCATGAGACTTTTGCACCAGTTGTAAAGTTGGTCATGATTCGAACCTTACTAACCGTAGCCTGAAATAGGGATGGCACATACATCAACTTGATGTGAACAACTCCTTCTTGCATGGAGATTTTCATGAGGATGTCTACATGAGAATACCACAAGGTTTTGGCAAACAACGTGAAAATTTGGTTTGCAAGCTAAGGAAATCACTCTATGGGCTCAAACAAGCGTAACGGAACTAGTATAAAAAATTACCAACTATTTGTCCGCCATTGGTTTCAAACAAGTGAGTGCTTATCACTCCTTGTTCATGTTAAAAGAAAGGGATATCGGGTTGCTGCACTAATCTATGTAGATGACGTTATTATTGTGGGAAATTGCTTAAACAAGATATAAGACACTAAGGAATTTCTCAACAAAAAAATCAGCATAAAGGACCTTGGACAACTGAAAATTTTCCTCGGCATAGAAGTTGCAAGAACGAAGGAAGGCATGATTCTAAGTTAAAGAAAATATACAGTCGACATCCTTAAGGAAACGGGATGATGGACTATCGACCAAGTCCTTTTCCCATGGAACAAAACTTGAGACTTGGGAGGTGCGATGAAGAACCAAAGGTTAACTCAAACCAATATCGAAGACTCATAGGAAAACTCATCTACTTGCAGGCCATTCGACCTCACATTACTTATGTTGTAAATGTCTTGAGCCAATTTGTTAGTGATCCAAGACAAAGTCATATGGAGACCACTAACAGGGTTCTCAAATATCTAAAGGCAACACATGTGCAAGGAATTTTAATTCCTAAAGCAGGAGGAAGAAACCTCACGGCCTACAGTGACTCAGACTGGTTAGGATTTCCAATTACACGAAGGTCGAGAACTGGTTATTTATTAATTCCAGGGGGCGCCCCGATCTCATGGAAGTCCAAAAAGTAGTCTGTTATCTCACGATCATCTGCGGAAGCTGAGTACCGAGCAATGGCAAATGCAGTTAGTGAAATTTTATGGATGAGATGGCTACTGCACTTGCTTGATATTACACCAGTTGGCCCAACATCCCTCTTTTGTGACAATCAGGAGACTTGTCACATAGGCACCAATCCAGTTTTTCATGAACGTATCAAACACGTTGAGATGGATTGCCATTTTGTTAGAGAACGTGTTGTCTCAAAAGAAATACAACCCATGCAGAGTGACACTAAATTACAAATGGAAGATGTTCTTACCAAACCACTCGGGGAAAAATAGTTCATAACGTTACTGGACAAGTTAGGCGTTTGAAACCTTCACGCTCCAACTTGAGGGGGATTATAGATGGATACAAATCCTCCCGTATATTTTGCCACATTCACCTCCAACCTCCTTCCATACTTATCACCTTAATTCTTGGCATGATTATAGTTTCCACTTTGCATATAAGTTTATTATTGTTTTGATATTCCTTGTAACTTTCTTGATCATCTAGTACCATATCAATTTCAATAATATGCTTATGCCTGTTCATGCGTATGTTTATATGTGTGTATATATATATGTCGTGAGTTTAAGTGTGTAGGTTAAAAAAGAAAGAAAGAAAAAAAGGAGTGTAAGGCCCTGTTCCCGGGACGCTTACAGCTGGCCAATCATCGCTCATAAAACATATAATTACATTAACTTGAAATAAACATTGCAGCGGAACTATTAAAAACAACATTTTTATTGAAAATGCTTTTGCAGAATAATACAACATTCGTTACATAATTTCATTTGTTTGCATTACAATGCAAAAATATGAAACAAAAGAATTCCATCCAAAAGAGCCATGTAGCCGCCCCGTGCCATCCTCAGCAACTTTACCTGCCAACTGGAAAATGCATAAAAAGTCAGCGTTGCTGAGTGAGTTAGTTTTATAAAAACATTGCATTACCTTCCATTCGTTAAAACATTTTCATTACTATCGCACGTAATCACAAATTGCACGCACATCAAGGCAATAATCATTATCATCATCATCATTAGTTTAGTACATTTCGCACATCTCGCACATATCGCACGTATCACACACATCGCACATATCGCACACATTGCACGTATCGCACGTATCGCACATATCGCATGTATGGAGTGGTCACTAGGACAGACTCCCCCTATGTGTGTGAACTCTTATGGGTTCACCATGACACACGTTGTATAACACACAGTAATTAAGAAATCACACGTTATTGGAGCAGTCACGAAGACTGAACTCTTATGTGTGTATGAACCCTCATGAGTTAGCCAAAATCGTACGCTGTAGATACATACATAGTTGGACACTCCCACTGTGTGTGTGAACTCTTATAGGTTAGCCAAAATCGCACGCTGTATGACACAGTAATTAGGAAATCGTACGTATTGGAGCAGTCACCGGGACTGAACTCTTATTGTGTGTATGAACCCTTATGAGTTAGCCAAAATCACACGCTGTAAACACACATAAGGTAACAACTCTCAATGAGTTGTGAACCTCCCTTCAGTTGCTTGCAAGGCTTTTCATTCATTCATTTATTATGTTCCACTTTCATTATCTTAAATCTTTCGCTTCGTTAAGATCAAGGGCGAAGCATTCTAGGGCCGGGGGGGGGGGGGGGGGGCTATCGCCCCCTCTACTTTTCTCGTCCGTAACGTTAATTTTTCGGTTCGTATATAAAATTATATATATTTATAGTAAATTCTCCCCCCCCTTAAAAAGTTTACATGTGTTATATTTTCTCCCCTAATAAAATAGATACATGTTAAAAAATATACAAGTCCCGTAAAGATATAAAAATTTACATCTATTAATTTATTTACAAAAATAATAAGAAAACTATCTATATTTAACAAATTGGGCTCAATTTATTTAGTTATTTAATTTGGGCTTATGTAGTTATTTAAATTGGGTTTATATAAACAAAAAAACTAAAGCCCATCCCAACACATTAACACAACACACACATGACACATCTAATAGTTCAATTGTCCAATAAACAAAAAAAAACAGGAGTGCGACTGTTGTCGTCGCAGTGCCGTTGCGCTGCTGCTATTCTGCTAAGTTGTTGACTGTCGAGACTCGAGCGCTGGAGCCGCCAGCGCCCAAGCCGGAGCTACCGACTGCTAACCGGCGAGCGGCGACCCTGCAGGGCAGCCCCGAGTGTCGATCGCGCCACCGCGGACCGCCGACCGGTAAGTGGTCGTTCACATTTCATATCTCAAACTCTTTCCTCTTCATCGCTAATCGCTTGCTACTGCTATTGGTTTACTTCGGTTGATTAAGTTTGAATGTAAGTTATCATACATTGATTGAATGTAACCATGTAGGGTTTTGAATTGGGGTTTTTAGAGTTTATAAATGATTAAAGTATGAATGATTAAATTTTGATTTTAAAGGTTTTGGATAATTGTTGAATGTATCAATTATCATGTATGACTATTGTTGATTTTTTGTTGAATGAATGATTAAATTTTGATTTTAAAGGTTTTGTATAATTGTTGAATGTATCAATTATCATGTATGACTAATTGTTGTTTTTTTGTTGAATGAATGATTAAATTTTGATTCTTAAGGGTTTTGGATAATTGTTGAATGTATCAATTATCATGTATGACTAATTGTTGATTTTGGTTGAATGAATGATTAAATTTTGATTTATAAGGGTTTTGAATGTATGAGTAATTGTTTATTTTTTGTTGAATTTAGATTGATATATCATGGGAAATGAGAAAACTATTGATTCTTTTTTCAAAAGAAAGGATGTTAGTGGAAAAATTGATGATTCAAATCATGAGAAACATAAAAAAACCTCAACTAGTGAGTCGGAAAAACATGTAAATCAACAAGAGCATCATGCATGTGAAGTTTCTTTATCAAAAGAATCAAATGCTAACCAAGTTGATCTTAATAATCTTGAAAGAGACCCCGCTAAACGAAGACAATTATGGGATTATCCAGTTAGTGTGAGGGAACAAGTAAGATGAGCTTATTTGAATTTGGGACCTTTTCAAATTTATCTTGAAGAGTATCCTAAAGATAAAAAGAATCGTAGGTTTCAATACTCTTGGTTCAAGATTTTCCTAGTTGGTTAGAGTATTCTCCAACAACAAATGCTTCATATTGTCTTATTTGTTATTTGTTTAATGATAAACCTAATGTATGCAACGATTATGATGCATTTACAGTTAAAGGATTTGACAATTGGAAAAAAAGTTAATGATGGAAAAAATTGTGCATACTTGAACCATATTAATTCTTCTCAACATAGAGATGTTATAGCATATAGTGAAAATTTGTTGAACCAATCAACACACATTGGGAATGTCTTTGCAAAACAAAGTGAAGATCTAATATTGAAGAATCGTTTAAGATTGAAAGCTTCAGTTGATGTAGTGAGGTTGTTGATATTCCAAGCTTGTGCTTTACGAGGACATGATGAATCTTCTCTTCCAAAGAATCGGGGTAATTTTCTTGAATTACTAAAACTTTTAGCTTCTTATAATGATGAGGTTGCAAAGGTTATATTAGGAAACGCTCCTTATAATTCAAAGTATACTTCTAGAGACATTCAAAAAGAAATTCTTAGTATTATTGCAAATAAAGTGCGAAAGTATATTCGTAATGAAGTGGGGGATTCATACTTTTGTGTCATGGTTGATGAGTCATGAGATGAGTCGAAAAAAGAGCAAATGGCCATTGTTTTGAGATATGTTGATGCAAAAGGGATCATACGAGAAATGATCTTAGACTTGGTACATGTAAGGGATACTCTATCATCAACCTTGAAAACAAGTATGTGGAAACAACTTTTGTAGTATCAGTTTGATGTTAGTAAAATTCGCGGTCAAGGTTATGATGGAGCTAGCAATATGAGAGGAGAATGGAACGGATTACAAGCACTTGTTCTTAAGGATTGTCCTTATGCATATTATATCACTGCTTTGCTCATAGGTTAATTACTTACTTATTTATCTATTCTTTTCTTCGGTTTGACTAAATACTTTAATGCTTATTATGCTTTTGTTTTTGCTCACATGTTACAACTTACCTTGGTTTATGCTTTAAGGGAAGTTATTCCTGTACATCAACTTTTTACAAACTTAGTTTCTATTATTAATGTGGTTTGCGCTTCTAGTAAGCGTCATGATGAGTTACAAAAGGCAAAGGCAGATGAGGTTAAGAATTTATTGGAATTGGGTGAAATCAATTCGGGAAGAGGACTAAATCAAGTTGGGACTTTACAAAGATCTGGTGATACACGTTGGGGTTCTCATTTTAACTCTGTTTGCAGTTTACTTAAGATGTTTGATGTCACTCGTGTTGTTCTCTGTGGAAAAATTGAAGACTTATCTCATACTATTTTTCTCAATGTGGAGATGCTGATACAACTGACAGTCACATGCAATCATTTGAGTTTGTGTTTATTCTTCACTTGATAAAGGAAATAATGGGAAGAATTGGCACGCTTTCTCAATCTTTACAAAAGAAATCCCAAGATATTCTTAATGCCATGGAGTAGGTTTCATCAACAAAGATTAGTTTAGATCATTTCAGAAACAATGGATGGGATTCTTTCCTTGCACAAATCTTTTTTTGTGAAAAACATCAAATAGAAATATCGGATATGAACGCTCCATATACTTCTACTCGGTACCGGCCTCGTAAAAAGGATCTTCATGTTACATTTGAACATTACTATCGAGTAGATTTGTTTACATCCACATTGGATAAACAATTACATGAATTAAATAGTAGATTCAATGAGCGTGCAATGGAGTTGTTATCTCTTCTTCAACTTTAGTATCAAAAAAGATTGATGTTAAGCAGATTTGTCTTCTTATTGAGAAGTATTATCCTGAAGATTTTACAGAGCATGAGAGGATTTAGTTAAGATATCAATTGGAGATTTTAATGTTGACAAGACAGAGAATATCAAGTTAAATGGTGTATCGACTATTTCTGATCTATGCAAAACCCTTGTGGAAACTAAGAAACGTGAGATGTATTATTTGGTTGATAGAGTGATTCGGCTAGTCTTGACACTTTTGGTTTCTACCGCAACAACAGAAAGGGGATTTTCAGCAATGAAAATATTCAAGAATCACCTTCGTAATAAAATGTCAGAAGAGTATCTCGCGAATAGCTTGGTGATTTACATAGAAAAAGAAATAGCTGAAAACTTTGATTCGGAATGCATAATAGATGATTTCAAAGATCTTAAAGGTCGTCGGGCTGAGTTGTAATTCTTCTTTAAGGTACTCGTCTTTCTCTAGCTTTATTATTTAATATCATTTTAATATTATATGTAAGACTGGTCCTTGGAATAAAAAATATATATTACATATTTATAGTTTTTAATGTTTGATCTTACCCGAACCAAATCGTTGACCTGATTACTCGAAAATATAACCTTAAACGTAGTGATACAAAAAAAAATGGTATCGTGGTTCTGACCTCCGCCCCCCACCCCCTAAACATTTCTTCATGCTCCACCACTGGTTAAGATAATACTTTACGTTCATTAACAATATCAAACCACGTAAAGTCACATCAACACACGTAATAGGGAACATAACAGAACATAACATGCAATCATTCATAAACATAACATCATCAATTGCACATCATCAATCACACGTCATCAAACAAGCATAATATACATCATACATACCATCATGCATAAGCATCAATCATTCATCATATCATCACCATACAATGCCCATCACATCATCTATGACCTCAAAAAATCAACTTACATAGCCCCCGGGATCCTCCCAAGTCAAGGCCTACTTAACACTTTTTCCCCAAAAAGTCTGAAAATATTCTAAGTGTTCATTCGCATTTCTTTTTGTTCATCCATATTTCTTTTTGTTCATCCGTATTTATTTTTGTTCATCCGCATTTCTTTTACTCACCCGCATTGACTTTACTCATCCGCATTTGTCAATGCTCATCCGCATTTGTTCATCCGAGTTGACTTTACTCATCCGCATTTGTCAATACTCATCTGCATTTGTTCATCCGCATTGACTTTGCTCATCCGCATTTGTCAATGCTCATCCGCATTTGTTCATCCGCATTGACTTTACTCATCCGCATTTGTCAATGCTCATCCGCATTTGTTCATTCGCATGAACTTACTCATCCACATTTGTTCATTCGCATGAACTTACTTATCCGCATTTATTCATCCGCATTAACTTTGTTCATCCGCATTTATTCATTCGAATTTCCTTACTCATCCGTATTGACTTTCTCATCCGCATTGACTTCTCATCAGCATTGACTTTCTTATCTGCATTGACTTACTCATCCGCATTGACGTTCTCATCCGCATTTGTCAATGCTCATCCGCATTTGTCAACACTTAAGCAGTTTTTTCTAAACTTAGGTGTATGAACTACTGTTTGGGAGCATGAGGAGCCTAAGGCACACTTAACATCATACTTTGGTCCCCAAACACCATCTATCATGTTCTAAGCTTAAATCATGCATTCTAAGCCTTAGAAATACAACCATAACATCATCAAGAATGAAAATAGTCCAAAATCACACCTTACCCGCAACATACACACATTCATACATACGGGTATGAAACCCTAGTTTTATAAAAAAGTTCATACATGCATTTCTAGCCACAAAATCAGTTAAAACATGCAAAAGAGAGGTTCTAGAACTCACCTTAGCAGCCTCTTCGGTATGACTTCTTCAAACCCATTTGCAAATTGAGCTCGAACACCTAAAACCCATCAAACACATACAACCGAACGCACACAACATACATAAGCATACAACCGAGGATATAACCAGTTAAGAACATCTTAAACACATGAATTCTTACCTTGAATTCAAACTTTTCAGCTCTTGTTCTTCAAGATCCGAGAATTTCAGCTCCTTTTCTTTCTCTCTGTAACAAGATCCAAATTTTGTGTGGGTGTAGAGAGAGTGATGGGCAGCCATCAACTTTTACACCCAGTTTTTCAAACCTTTTGACCTTTTTGACACTTTTTACCCCTTAACTTGGGTAGAATATCTTTTCTTTCTTTTTTTACTTTATTCTTCTTTCTTTGCAAACTTTAAAGGAATAACCGGGTGTTACAAGTCCCACCCCCTTATATAGGTTTCATCCCCAAAACCTGTTATTCCTCAAACACAACCATGGGTAATGTTGCCTCATCTCTTCTTCAGTCTCCCACGTAGACTCAGATCCCTTCCTATGTTTCCACTATACACGCACAAGAGGAACCGCTTTATTCCTCAACCTCTTCTCTTTATGATCAATGATCGCCACTGGTTGCTCCACATAATTGAGTCATTCATCTACCTCGATATCCTCCAGTGGAACAATCATATCCTCGTCTGCTAGACACTTTCTCAGATGAGATACATGGAATGTCAGGTGAATTCCACTCAATTCATCTGGTAACTCCAATCTATAGGCCACCTCTCCTACTCTAGCAATAATTCAAAAAGGCCCTATGTATCTCCGCTAAATATGGTGCACTTCATCTCGTATAGATAGTGCCTCCATATCTTTAACGCAAAGACCACGACTGCTGGCTCCCAGTCGGGAGTGGGATAATTGAAATTATGAACTTTCAACTGTTGGGATGCATAGGCTATAACCTTTCCTCTCTACATCAACACACATCCCATCCCCAAGTAGGGAGCATCGAAATAAACTACTAAATCTTCGCTTCCACCTTTGCCAGGTCCACCATAATCCCACCGGGATTCACTACATGACCCAAAAGCTGAACCTCGCGCAACCAGAATACGCACTTGGAGAATTTAGCATACAACCTCTCCCTTCTCAATGTCTCCGACACCTCTCGAATGTGACCGACATGCTCATCCTCACTCTTGGAATAAATCAAGATATCATCGGTAAACACAATCACTGATTTATCCAACATCGACTGACACACTCGATTCATCAAGTCCATAAAAGCAGCTGGAGCGTTGGTCAACCCAAAAGACCTAACGAGAAGCTCGTAGTGTCCATAACGTGTGCGAAAAGCTATTTTAGGAATAACTTGCTCCTTAACCTTTAGCTGATGGTAGCCAGATCGAAGATCTATTCTCAAGAACCAACTGGCACCCTGAAGCTAATCAGAAGGATCATCAAATCTTGGTAACGGGTACCGATTCTTCACCGTCAACTTGTTCAGCTCACTGTAGTCTATACACATTCTCATGCTGTCGTCTTTCTTTTTCACGAACAGAACCGGAGCACCCCAAGGAGAGATACTCGGTCTAATGAACCCCTTTTAAAGCAACTCCTGCAATTGCTCCATCCACTCTTTCATCTTGATCGGAGCCAATCGATATGGTGCCTTAGCAACGAGTTAGGCACCTGGTATCAAGTCAATCTGGAACTTGATCTCGCAGTCAGGTGGCACTCCTAGTAAGTCTTTGGGATACACGTCTAGAAAGTCACACACCACCGGTACGTCGGTCAGCTGTGGTGTTGGCGTATCCACATCCTTCACATAGGCCAAGTAGACACTACATCCATGCCTCATGCACTTTCCCGCCACTGCCATCGAAATCACCTTCGGAATAGTCGTGACTCGATTACCATAAACCGTCACCGGATTTTCGTCAGGCGCTGTTAATCGAACCATCTTCTTGTGACACACAATGTTCGCCTCGTAGTCTGCCAACCAATCCATTCATAGGACTGCGTCAAACCCATCTAAGGTCATCACAAATGGTCTAACAGGAAACTTGTGACCTTCTAGTTCTATGTCACAACCCTCTATCATCTCAGAACTCCGGGTAGACCCTCCTATGACAGTTTCTACATTGAAGGGCGTATCTACATTCTTACTACTAACAGGCAATTTAACACAGAAAGCAGCAGAAATAAAACTTTTACTAGCACCAGAATCAAATAACACATAGGCTAAAGTTTGGTTTACTAGAAACATACCTGACACAACATCGAGGTTCATCCTAGCCTCCCCCTGCGTCATCATGAACGCTCTGGCACTTGCCCTCTGCCCTTCTCCTCCAACCTTCTTCACCCCCGAACCCTCAGCCCTCAGCTTCTTACAGTCTCTACTCAGGTGACCATTCTCTTCACAGTTGTAACACCTTACAACCCCGCATTCCCTCGCTATGTGTCCAAGCTTCCTGCACTTGAAGCAGATGGTTGACCCCCATTTGCATTCTCCCAAATGCTCTTTCCCGTATTTACCACACCTCTTCGATCCTGCATCAGATGTGACCACACGTCGGTCTCCACCCGTGCACGTTTATTGTTCGTCGGGACACCACCCCGTCCAGTCCTCTTCCCATTCCAGTTCCGGTCTCCACCATTCTTCCTACTCATCTCAGCCACCACCACAGTCTTGTCATCATACAACCTCCCTTCCAAGTCAATTGCCGACCTAAACGTGCTTGGTCGGGCAGCAATCATATGCCTATGGACATCCGCTGGCAAACCCTAGATATACCTCTTGATCTTTCGTGACAAAGGTGTCACTTGATCCGGCACCAGACGTGCCATCACGTTGAACTTGGTGGTGTATTGCTGATGGGTCATAGTCCCCGCCTCTAGCTGCAGGAACTCCCTCTCAACTTTGTCCATCTCATGGTGAGGACAGAACTCCTCAATCACCAACCTCTCCAGCTTTGTCCACTTCATCCTTCCAATCGTCCGACTACCCTCGGCTTGGACGATATTATCCCACCATGTCACACCCCCACTGAGAGCGGAAACACGGGGGCGTAACGAGACGAGATCGTCATAACACATGGTAAGCGATAGAGATGCAATATAATAATGATGACAAGCGTGTCATGACGACACCCGACAACAAGGGGACTTGTGTTGTGTTTAGTCAATATTCACGACAACATAGCCATAAGCATAAACATGTTAAATGATTTAACATAATAGAGATGTTAACATAGTATGCAATTCCCACAACCCGAGAACAAGTTACAAGTATAATGTTGTTCGAAACAGATTACAGCAAATGTTTTCAAAATGACAAAGTTTAGCCACAAAATGCACCCTATGGTCTCCACTAAGGCAGCACACCTAGATCTTCAGCTAGCATGATCACCTGAAAAGATATGCTCAAAATGGTCAACAAAATTGTTGGTGAGCTCGCAGGTTTAAAAGTAAATAAGTAATTGATGCTGTATAAATGTTGTTGCAGAATACCGTGCATACAGTTATAAGTAAGCAAAATCACATGACCTGAGCTTTACAACCAAACCTAACGACATACACAAAGAATCTTGTCAGAATATATTTACCCAAGGCTCGTTCCTGGCGACTGTTGGTACTAACTACTATACCAACACGAGGGTGGGGGTGTCAACCCAAGTAGTACTACCAATACCTATCCGTCGGTTCTACACTGGAATTAAATGGTTGTAAGAAAGAACCACACAACAGACTTAAGCATGTATCAGATAAGTACTCACAATACAATAGCACGTTGATTCCAAGTATGTAAATTGTATGTAAGTTGTACAGCATAGAAAACGGTGAGCATACTTTTCCCCCATGTTTGTAAATGATTGAAAAGTTGTATAAGCATAAAAAGAGGCCACGAAACTCACTTGTTAAGTGGTAAGCATGAATGATCAAAGTTCCCACAGTTATATGTAATGAACAGTCAAACACCTATTGACAGTTATTGTTAAGCATTAATGATATGTATAAAGCAGATAGTAATGATCGGTCGGTTCGGATTGTATCGTTTCGGTCGTGGGTAACACACACACACAAACACACGTATCGGATCTTATGTAGATCTAAGTACCAGAAGGAGTCGCCATTGCCAATGACATTCTTATAATGATCCCATTGTTATAAGAGAAAGTACTTGTTAAATATTTGTAGTCCCAAATGGGTTGTTGATCATTTGTAAAATGTTAGGTTGATTTAACTTGAAATAGTATGTGCATGTTGATAGCGTTGACTTTAATCTTTGTGGTCAAGCAATGACACTTTTATTGATGTTATCTTATTATCACAAGACATTCAAGAAGGGAATTCACACACATAGCATCATCAGTCACACAACAGGACTAGACGCCCGACTCAACACTCCATTCGTACGAATCAACCTTCAATCGTACGAATCAGCTTCATTCGCACGATTGAACCTTCATTCGCATGACTGGCATTTAGTCGTACCACACAACACCTAATTGCACGAATTAACCTCCATACGCAGAAATCAACCTTCATTCGTACAAATCAGCTACATTCGTACGACTGAACCTTCATTCGTACGATTGGCCTTAGTCGTGTGACGCACGCATAATCGCATACATCCATTCGGTCGCATGACTCAATCGCACACATCATTCATCCACATTGACTCAATCGCACACATACATTCGATCACACGACTCAGTCGCATGACATCCCCAGTCGCACGACTCGGTCGCCCGAATGACATCAGTCGCATGACTCAGTCGCACGACTCACCCGTCGCACGGCTCAGTTGCATGACAGACCCAGTCGCTTGAACTACAGGTTCGCGACGGCTGAAGTGTAGAGCAGCCTTTGGCTGCCCCGAGCACGAGTTTAACACAACAAGGACTTCCAGAAACACACTACAAACACACACAAACAAGAAGCACACGCAAAAAGGCATCACACGCACCCACACGACCTCTTGTGTTTAGGTTGAACCCGAATACTCGAAACCCTAGAAATGGACAGCAGTAAAATGAGCAAGAAAGGGACAACTAAGTTCGTCTACCTGCAAGGATGGAGTAAACAAGGTTTTAGATGAAGTCTAGACGACAAAAACGAGACGAAACAGGGCGGTTTTGGTGCAAAGATGAAGAAAATGTGAAGTGAAGAAGAATGAAGACGAAGAAGATGAAGTGAGGAAGAATGGCTGGGAATGGGGTTTTTATACCCATCCTAAGTTTGTAAAATGTCAATTTTAGTCCCTGCACTTAGCCCCGGGTTCCCAAAGTTTGTTTCAGTTGAAAACGACTTTAAAAGTGTTTGTTATATTAATGTTAGAAATATATTTAATGTTAATTGGCACATAAAAATGGTTTTATTAATGACAATAATTTTATATAAAAATGATATATTTAGTGATAACGGCGATGAAATTTGTACAAAAGGTTTAAGCATAGCACACGTTCACGAAAGAAACACAAGCACAAAGGTAATAAAGCAAGTATGATATCCACACAAGAGGTTAATAAAGATGAGGAATGAACGATCAAAGAAAAGTTAACGGATAATCATGTTAATTGACGGACCTTGTGGTGACGGATGTCACAGTATCCCCCAGTTGAGAGAATTTCGTCCCGAAATTCAGCTGGAGTTAGGTGCAAGAGTGTCATCCTCGAATAGATGTGGATATTTGAGTTTCATCTGATCTTTCCGTTCCCATGTAAACTTTGGTCCTCGTTTTGAATTCCATCTCACGCGTACAATTGGTATTCTACTGCGCTTCAATTGTTTGACCTTTCGGTCCATGATTTCGATGGGTTCCTCAACAAAATGAAGCTTTTCGTCAATATTGATGTCCTCAATTGGTACGTGAAGTGACTCATCGGCCAAACACTTCTTAAGGTTCAACACGTGGAAAGTATCATGTACGCCGCTGAGTTCTTATGGCAACCTTAATCGGTAAGCCACCGGACCAATTCTTTCTGTAATCTCGAATGGTCCAACGTATCATGGGGCTAACTTTCCTTTCTTTCCAAACCAAACAATTCCTTTCCAAGGAGAGACTTTGAGTAAAACATGATCTCCAATGTTGAATTCTAGAGGCTTCTGACGGTTGTCGGCATAACTCTTTTGGCGATCTCTAGCAGCTTTTAGTCTGTCTTTGATTTCGAAAATCTTGTCGGTTGTTTCTTGAATGATCTCTGGGCCTGTTAGCTGACTTTCACCAATCTCGGCCCAACAAACGGGAGATCTGCATTTTCTTTCGTACAACGCTTCAAATGGTGCACATCCAATGCTCGTATGGTAGCTGTTGTTGTAAGATAACTCAATCAACGGTAAATGAGTATCCCAACTACCACCAAAGTCGATCACACACTCCCTCAGCATGTCTTCCAACGTTTGTATAGTTCATTCACTTTGGCCATCTGTCTGAGGGTGATAGGCTGTGCTCTTATCTAATCGAGTGCCCATCGCTTTCTGCAGTGTCTGCCAAAATCGTGAGTAAATCGGCTGTCACGGTCGGATATGATCAACACCGGTACTCCGTGTCTTGTCACGACCTCTTTTGTGTACAATCTCGCCAATTTATCCATTTTGTAGTCTTCTCGGATCGGCAAGAAATGAGCTATCTTCGTCATTCGATCCACTACGACCCATATCGAATCATGCCCGCTGCTCGTTCTAGGGAGTTTGGTAATAAAATCCATAGCTATGTTTTCCCATTTCCACTCGGAAATTTTAGGTTTCTGCAATAATCCCGATGGTTTCTGATGTTCGGCTTTAACTTTCGAGCATGTCAAGCATCTGCTTACGTACAGGGCAATGTCTTTCTTCATGCCTGGCCACCGGTACAGATCCTTAAGATCGTGGTACATCTTGTCTGAACCAGGATGAATAGAATATCGCGTCTTGAGTGCTTCATCCATGACCAAGGTACGTACACCTCCCCATCTAGGTGCCTATATACGATCTATGAAGTACTGTACGCCATCATCTTTGCAAATCATTTGTTTATCCAACCCTCGGAATTCTTCTCCCACGAGGTTTTCCTCTTTCAATGCCTCACTCTGTGCAATTTGGATCTGAGCTTTTAAATTCGTTTAGATAGTCAATCCCAACGCTTGAGCACGTAATGGTTTCGCGCTTTCCTTGCGGCTTAAAGCATCAGCCACTACGTTGGCTTTCTCTGGATGATACCGGATTTCACAATCATAGTCACTAAGAAGCTCTACCCAACGTCGTTGAGGCATATTAAGCTCCTTTTGATCCAGGATATGTTGCAGGCTCTTATGATCAGTGTAGATGATGCATTTGGTTCCATATAGGTAATGCTTCATATCTTAAGTGCAAATACTACAGCGCCCAACTCCAAATCATGGTTGTATAGTTCTTTTCGTGCACCTTAAGTTGTCGCAAAGCGTAGACAATCACCTTATCCTTCTGCATTAGCACACATCCCAACCCTTGATGTGAAGCATCACAGTATACCACAAAATCATTCGTTCTGTCAGGGAGGGACAATATTGGCGCATTGCACAACTTCTCTTTCAACGTTTGGAATGCTTGTTCTTGTGCATGTCCCCAATCAAACTTCTTGTCTTTCTGAGTCAGCATCGTTAACGGTTAAGCGGTCTTTGAAAAGTTCGCGATGAAACGGCGATAGTATCCGGCCAATCCTAAGAATTGCCGTATCTCTGAAGGCGTCTGAGGTGTATCCCATTTCTTTACCGCTTTGATCTTGCTGGGATCTACATGAATCCCATCCTCGTTAACCACATGACTCAAAAACTTCACTTCCCACAACCATAATTCACACTTCTAGAACTTGGCAAAGAGTTTCTCTTCCCGTAACAATTCTAGAATTGCTCGAAGGTGTTCTTCATGATCCTCTTTTGATCGGGAGTAGATAAGTATATCATCTATGAATACGATCACAAACTTATCCAAGTAAGGCTTACACACCCAATTCATTAGGTCCATAAACACAGCTGGTGCGTTAGTCAACCCAAATGGCATGACCAAGAACTCATAGTGCCCATAACGAGTTCTAAACGCTGTTTTTGGTATGTCCTCCTTGAAAACCCGTAGTTGATGATATCCAGAACGAAGGTCAATCTTGGAGAAATACGAAGCTCCTTGCAGCTAGTCGAACAGATCGTCGATTCTCGGGAGAGGATATCGATTCTTCACGGTTAGCTTGTTCAACTCGCGGTAATCGAGACACATTCGGAACGACCCATCCTTCTTTTTGACAAATAATACAGGTGCTCCCTATGGTGAGTGACTCGGCCGAATGAAATCCTTCTCCAGTAGTTCCTGTAACTGACTAGATAATTCCTGCATTTCAGACGGGGCTAACCGGTATGGTGTCTTTGCCACCGGCGTAGCTCCAGGAATCAACTCTATTTGAAATTCCACCAGTCGTGGAGGAGGCAAACCAGGCAAGTCATCGGGAAATACATCTGGGTAGTCCTGTACCACTAGAATATCCACCAATTTCTGCTCTTCTTCTTTCTTTTCTACCACATGAGCCAGGAAAGCATAGCACTGTTTTCGTAGACTTCGGCGTGCTTTCATGTAGGAGATAAGCTTTAGGTTTCTTCCCGGCCGTTCTCCTTGAATTCTGAGTACCTCCCCATTTGGCATGGGGGTTCGTACTACTTTGTCCCGACAGACAATCTCAGCTCCGTGTTTCGACAACCAATCCATTCCCACAATCACGTCTAAACTTCCTAACTCAAAAGGTATCAAGTCTATATCGAAGGCATGGTCCTCCAATATCAACGATCACTTTCTAATAATTTCATCAGCCTGAACAACCCTACCGTTGGCCATTTCTACGGAGTAGCTAGTTTCTAGCCTACTAGGACTCAAGTCAAGCAATTGCACAAACTCAAAAGATATAAAACTATTGTCTGCTCCAGTATCAAAGAATATAGATGCGAAGTGATTATTGAGTAAATGCGTACCCATGACAACATTCGGGTCCTGACGGGCATCGTTGGCTCCAATGACAATGCACGTCCCCGAGCTGTATTCCCCTAATTTCCTGGGCCTTGATTTCCAGCTATGGCCATCACCGGTTGCTGGTTGTTCCCTTGTTGACCCGGTGCCCGATTCAGTCTGGGGCACATGTTCCTGTAGTGATTAGGGCTTCCACACTCATAACAGCCCCTGGCATTCCCGGCGGGGTTAACCGCGTTGACTAGTGCCACTAGATTCGACGCTATTCTGCAGTCTTTCACTAGATGCCCCGGGCGTCTACAGTTCACACACACCCGGCACGGCACTGTTGGGGGATGATGGAAATTGCACCTATCACATTTGGGGTGCGGCCCAACATACTCTCTCCTGCCCTGCGTCACGGCCACAAAATTCCTGATTGTCCTGGCCCTTTTATCAAACTTCCCGGCACTCGACCGGCTCATTTCCCTAACATCCTTTCTCTTCTCTGCTCCCCTTCCCAATACCCCTGTTCTCACCATCTCATCAGTTAGAGCGCCAGCCTTCAGAATTGCGCTCTGAATTGTAGAAGGAGCAGCTGCTGTTACCATTTCCCAGATTTGAGGCATAAGTCCCCAAATGTACCTCTCGGTCCTCTTTGATTCCGGAGTGACCAGATGTGGAACCAATCTTGCCAACTCATGAAAACGATCAGTGTAAGCAGCGTGCCCAGCCCCCACCATAGCATGATTCGAGAATTCATGTTCCAGTTTCTGCATCTCGTTGAAGGGGCAGTATTCCTCAGTGATCAAAGCTTTAAACTCATCCCATGACATCTGCATTGCTGATTCTCTTCCTCTATCCTGTATTTGAGTGTTCCACCAAATTAGTGCCTTGCCCTATAGCGAGCACGTGGCATACTTGATCTTTTGGTTGTCGAGGCATTCACTAATGTCAATCATTGCCTCCATCTTTTCAAGCCATCTAGTCAGGGCTATGGCTCCACCTTTGCCATCAGACTCTTTAGGTTTGTAGGCCACAAACTCTTTGTACGAACACCCACCCCTTCTAGTATTAACAATCCCGGTCTCATTAACAATCCCAGTTTCATTATCGGCTGTACCACCATTTCCGGTCTCCTGGTTGCTTGCGTTCCTAGTCGGGTTCCCATTTTCCTCATTATCATTGCCACCAAACCCATGGGGGTGGGGATTCTGAAGAGCATCGCTCACTTGGGCCACAATGGTCGAGATCAGTGCGGCCAGCTACTGAGCGATCAGAGCTGCCACATCAGCGTTTTCTGTTCCCTGATTGTTGCTGGCAGGGCCATCATTTGTTCTTGGTGCTCTACCCCTGCCTCTGCCTCTACCCCTCGGGGCTTCACTTCCGCCACTATTGCTGCGGGTAACTCTTCGAGGCGGCATTTTCTAATCATAGAAGTAGTAAACACATAAGCTTTAACCATTTCAAAGCATATAATCCATACCACTCATCATAGTCCAGTATTCCAAGCTAATATCATACTTGTGGTTACCACACATCACATACAAGTCATGTAACTCTCACACCATGAATTGATAATGTCCAACAATAGTCCATCATAATAATTGCAACCCATGCAAATAATCACGTTAATCTGGCGAAGATTGTCCATTTCCTCCTCTTTCAAGGTTTCAGACATAACCTCCTCAGGGTAAATCTCAGTGTCCAAGGTCAAGCGCATTAGCATGATCTGTGGAGATCTCTTCGGGTTTAATACCCGGATTTGATAAACCAACTAGGCGCGCAGAGGGGACGGAAAATCCGATAGAAGCATCCCATAAAGAGTGAGCATAAGGGCTCTCTCATAGGGTGAAAAGATCACAAAACAGATAGATGAACGAATCAAGCAAAGAGGAACACATACACGAGATATAAAATGCACATAACCCTAGCATGCAAATCTACATGAAGGTTCCTAGGTTATAGTCTAGGTCAAGTGTATTGCCTAATTCTCTATAACCAATGACTCTGATACCAGTCTGTCACACCCCCGCTGAGAGCGGGAACACGAGGGCGTAACGAGATGGGATCATCATAACACATGGTAAGCGATAGAGATGCAATATAATAATGATGACAAATGTGTCATGACGACACCCGACAACAAGGGGACTTGTGTCGTGTTTAGTCAATATTCACAACAACATAACCATAAGCATAAACATGTTAAATGATTTCACATTACAGAGATATTAACATAGTATGCAATTCCCACAACCCGGGAACAAGTTACAAGTATAATGTTGTTCGAAACAGATTACAACAAATGTTTTCAAAATGACAAAGTTTAGGAAAAAATGCACCCTAGGGTCTCCACTAAGGCAGCACACCTAGATCTTCAGCTAGCATGATCATCTGAAAAGATATGCTCAAAATGGTCAACAAAATTGTTGGTGAGCTCGCAGGTTTAAAAGTAAATAAGTAATTGATGCTGTATAAATGTTGTTGCAGAATACCGTGCATACAGTTATAAGTAAGCAAAATCACATGACCTGAGCTTTACAACCAAACCTAACGACGTACACAAAGAATCTTGTCAGAATATATTTACCCAAGGCTCGTTCCTGGCGACTGTTGGTACTAACTACTATACCAACACGAGGGTGGGGGTGTCAACCCAAGTAGTACTACCAATACCTATCCGTCGTTCCACACTGGAATTAAATGGTTGTAAGAAAGAACCACACAGCAGACTTAAGCATGTATCAGATAAGTACTCACAATACAATAGCACGTTGATTCCAAGTATGTAAATTGTATGTAAGTTGTACAGCATAGAAAACGGGTGAGCATACTTTTCCCCCATGTTTGTAAATGATTGAAAAGTTGTATAAGCATAAAAAGAGGCCACGAAACTCACTTGTTAAGTGGTAAGTATGAATGATCAAAGTTCCCAACAGTTATATGTAATGAACAGTCAAACACCTATTGACAGTTATTGTTAAGCATTAATGATATGTATAAAGCAGATAGTAATGATCGGTCGGTTCGGATTGTATCGGTTCGGTCGTGGGTAACACACACACAAACAAACACGCGTATCGGATCTTATGTAGATCCAAGTACCAGAAGGAGTCGTCATGGCCAATGACATTCGTATAATGATCCATTGTTATAAGAGAAAGTACTTGTTAAATATTGTAGTCCCAAATGGTTGTTGATAATTTGTAAAATGTTAGGTTGATTTAACTTGAAATAGTATGTGCATGTTGATAGCGTTGACTTTGAACTTTGTGGTCAAGCAATGACACTTTTATTGATGTTACCTTATCATCACAAGACATTCAAGAAGGGAATTCACACACATAACATCATCAGTCACACAACAGGACCAGACGCTCGACTCAACATTCCATTCGTATGAATCAACCTTCAATCGTACGAATCAGCTTCATTCGCACGATTGAACCTTCATTCGCACGACTGGCATTCAGTCGTACCACACAACACCCAATCGCATGAATTAACCTCCATACGCACGAATCAACCTTCATTCGTACGAATCAGCTTCATTCGTACGACTGAACCTTCATTCGTACGACTGAACCTTCATTCGTACGATTGCCCTTCAGTCGTGCGACGCACGCACAATCGCATACATCCATTCGGTCGCATGACTCAATCGCACACATCATTCATCCGCATTAACTCAATCGCACACATACATTCGATCGCACGACTCAGTCGCATGACATCCCCAGTCGCACAACTCGGTCGCCCAAATGACATCAGTCGCATGACTCAGTCGCACGACTCACCAGTCGCACGGCTCAGTCGCATGACTGACCCAGTCGCCTGAACTGTAGGTTCACGACGGCTGAAGTGCAGAACAGCCTTCGGCTGCCCCAAACACGAGTTTAACACAACAAGGACTTCCAAAAACACACTACAAACACACACAAACAAGAAGCACACGCAGAAAGGCATCACACGCACCCACTCGACCTCTTGTGTTCGGGTTGAACCCGAATACCCGAAACCCTAGAAATGGACAGCAGTAAAACGAGCAAGAAAGGGACAACCAAGGTTGTCTACCTGCAAGGATGGAGTAGACAAGGTTGTAGATGAAGTCTAGACGACAAAAACGAGACGAAACAGGGCGGTTTTGGTGCAAAGATGAAGAAAATGTGAAGTGAAGAATGAAGAAGAAGAAGATGAAGTGAGGAAGAATGGCTGGGAATGGGGTTTTTATACCCATCCCAAGTTTGCAAAATGTCAATTTTAGTCCCTGCACTTAGCCCCGGGTTCCCAAAGTTTGTTTTGGTTGAAAACGACTTTAAAAGTGTTTGTTATAGTAATGTTAGAAATATATTTAATGTTAATTGGCACTTAAAAATGGTTTTATTAATGACAATAATTTTATATAAAAATGATATGTTTAGTGATAACGGCGATGAAATTTGTAAAAAGGTTTAAGCATAGCACACGTTCACGAAAGAAACACAAACACAAGGTAATAAAGCAAGTATGATATCCACACAAGAAGTTAATAAAGATGAGGAATGAACGATCAAAGAAAAGTTAACGGATAATCACGTTAACTGACGGACCTTGTGGTGACGGATGTCACACACCAGCAAAGCCGAGTCCACAAAGGAGTGAGCAGCAAACTTCACCTTTTGATCTTCCCTGCACTCGCTAATGTCGAGTACCACCTCCATCTCTCTCACCCATCGGTGAGCAACAACAACAATACTATTCCCATCAAACGTTGGGGGCTTGCATCTCATAAATGCCCCATAGTTACAGCCTCGTGCCACCTCTTGCACAAGCTCTTCTTCCTCCTCTTCATCATCGAAGAGAACTGACTTAGTTTCTGGTTGCTCACGTCCTCCCAAGGACCTGTTCCTCTCCTCTCTCTCTCTCACACTCTCTCCTTCTCGTACAACCTTTATCACTTCGGTCACCACAGACGGTAAGATCGTCTGCATGACCTAGTGAACTTCTTCCACAATAGCCTCTTTTACTGAGGCTCTCAAATTAGCACTCTCATCTCCGCCCTCTAGTTGAGGGGTCTCGGGTTCTTCATGAACCACCTTTTCAGCTCTAGGCCTTCCTCTCGTAGTTCGTGGTTCAGCACCACGACCTCCACCACGTGAAGCTTTAGATGATCTACCACTAGCCATCCTCTAACACACACATTGAAAGATTCAAACACCAACACGGTCATTTAAGAGAACAACTTAGTTTATTCAAGTTTAGTAAGTCCCTAATTACAGTGGCCAGTTGTGATTAGCCATTTACTTCACTCTTCATACCCCAGCATTACCTATCCTGCCTACATCAACATCTAAATCTACCAGCAACACATAACCACATAACATGCGCACGTAATACCAATTAACATTAAAAAAAAATACCTGATGGCACGCAGCTACTCAGACTGGCATCCCCTCCCTTTCCGTCCCATTCTCAGTTTAAGTTAAGGTTTATTTTGAAAATTTATCCGTTTCACTTAAACTTTGGCTCTGGTATCAACTTGTAAGGCCCCATTCCTAGGACGCTTACAACTGGCCAATCATCACTCATAAAACATATAATTACATTAACTCGAAATAAACGTTGCAGTGGAAACATTAAAAACAAAATTTTCATTAAAAATGCTTTTGCAAAATAATACAACATTCGTTACACAATTTCATTTGTTCGCATTACAATGCAAAAACATGAAACAAAAGAATGCCATCCAAAAGAGCCAAGTAGCCGCCCCGTGCCATCCTCAGCAACTTTACCTGCCAACTAGAAAATGCATAAAAAGTCAACGTTGCTGAGTGAGTTCTAGTTTTATAAAAACATTGCATTACCTTCCATTCGTTAAAACATTTTCATTACTATCGCAAGTAATCACACATCGCACGTACATCAAGGTAATAATTATTATCTTTATCATCGTTCGTTTAGTAGATTTTGCACATCTCACACATATCGCACGTATCGCACGTATCGCACATATCGCACCTATCACACATATCGCACGTATCGCACGTATCACACATATTGCACGTATGGAGTGGTCACTAGGACGGACTCCCCCTATGTGTGTGAACTTTTATGGGTTCGCCAAGATCGCACGTTGTATAACACACAATAATTAGGAAATCGCATGTTATTGGAGCAGCCACCAAGACTAAACTCTTACTATGTGTATGAACCCTCATGAGTTAGCCAAAATCGCACGCTGTAGATACACACATAGTTGGACACTCCCCCTGTGTGTGTGAACTCTTATGGGTTAGCCAAAATCACACGTTGTATGACACACAGTAATTAGGAAATCACACGTATTGAAGCAATCACTAGGACTAAACTCTTACTATGTGTATGAACCCTTAAGAGTTAGCCAAAATCGCACGTAGTAGAGACACACAAGGTAACAACTCTCAATAAGTTGCGAACCTCCCTTCAGTTGCTTGCAAGGCTTTTCATTCGTTCATTCATTATATTCCACTTTCATTATCTTAAATATTTCGCTTCTTGAAGATAATACTTTATGTTCATTAACAATATCAAACCACGTAAAGTCATATCATCACACGTAATAGGGAACATAACAGAACATAGCATGCAATCATACATAAACATAACATCATCAATCGCACATCATCAATCACACATCATCAAACATGCATAATATACATCATACATACCATCATGCATAAGCATCAATCATTCATCATATCATCACCATACAATGCCCATCACATCATCTATGACCTAAAAAAGTCAACTTACATAGCCCTCGGGAACCTCCCAAGTCAAGGCCTACTAAACACTTTTTCCCCAAAAAGTCAGAAGATATTCTAAGTGTTCATCCGCATTTCTTTCTATCCATCTGCATTTATTTTTGTTCATCCGCAATTCTTTTTGTTCATCCGCATTTCTTTTACTCATCCACATTGATTTTACTCATCCGTATTTGTCAATGCTCATCCGCATTTGTTCATCCGCATTGACTTTACTCATCCGCATTTGTCAATGCTCATCCGCATTTGTCAATGCTCATCCGCATTTGTCAATGCTCATCCGCATTTGTCAATGCTCATCCGCATTGACTTTCCTCATCCGCATTTGTCAAATCTCATCCGCATTTGTCAATTCTCATCCGCATTTGTTCATCCGCATTGACTTTACTCATCCGTATTTGTCAATGCTCATCCGCATTTGTTCATTCGCATGAGCTTACTCATCCGCATTTGTTCATCCGCATTAACTTTTTTCATCCGCATTTGTTCATTCTCATGAACTTACTCACCCGCATTTCCTTACTCATCCGCATTGACTTTCTCATCCGCATTGACTTCTCATCCGCATTGACTTTCTCATCCGCACTAACTTTCTCATCCGCATTTGTCAATGCTTATCCGCATTTGTCAATGCTCATCCGCATTTGTCAACACTTAAGTAGTTTTTTTCTAAACTTAGGCGTATGAACTACTGTTTGGGCGCATGAGCAGCCTAGGGCACACTTAACATCATACTTCGGTCCCCAAACACCATCTATCATCATCAAGCATGAACATAGTCCAAAATCACCATACCCGCACATACACACATTCATACACACGGGTATGAAACCCTAGTTTTATAAAAAGTTCATACATGCAGTTCCAGCCCCAAAATCAGTTAAAACATGCAAAAGAGGGGTTCTAGAACTCACCTTAGCAGCGTCTTCGGTATTGATTTCTTCAAACCCGTTTGCAAATTAAGCTCAAACACCTAAAACCCATCAAACACATACAACCGAACATACACAACATACATAAGCATACAACCGAGGATATAACCAGTTAAGAACATCTTAAACACATGAATTCTTACCTTGAATTCGAACTTTTTAGCTCTTGTTCTTCAAGATCCGAGAATTTCAGCTCCTTTTCTTTCTCTCTGTAACAAGATCCAAATTTTGTGTGGGTGTAGAGAGAGTCATGGGCAGCCATCAACTTTTACACCACTTTTCAAACCTTTTGATCTTTTTGACACTTTTTACCCCTCAACTTGGGTAGAATATCTTTTCTTTCTTTTTCTTTACTTTATTCTTCTTTCTTTGCTAACTTTAAAGGAATAACCGGGTGTTACAAGGTGTGAATGCGTATTGTTTGGATTTATGTGAGTTTTGGCCATGAAATATCTATGTATGTCATTACATAATTTAAAGTAAAATAAAAATGGGATGCATACATGGATGGCCATGTAGGTATGAACTATTGGTGAGCAATTATTGGTGGGAATGTGCACTTGTTTGGGATTGTGGGTGTTGTAGGTGTATGACTACTTCATTAATATATATGAGTTTCCTTATAAAAACTCTTATAATTTAAGATATATAAAAAATACATTCATGTATGATCAGATGTGTGGGTGAATAATTAAGTTTTCTGTTTGTGTGGTAGTACTTTTTGGTGAATGGGTAGTCAACCGATAAAAGGCACCGTACCCAAACCGAGAACACGAAACCAAACGGTCGAATTTGTTGGCATTTAATATTAATTATATATTAAATAAAATTCAGGTTAATCGGAGACCCTAATCTTTTGTGCTTTCATTTATGTGTTGTTGTGCAATCCAGATGAGTTCCGAGCCCCACTTTACCTACTTTCTTTGGGGTGAAAGAAACGTGTGTACTAAACAAATTTTCATTTGATCAATATTACTGTAATATCACTTGTTTACTAGTGTTGTACCAACTTAAGTCCTCACTTTCGAACTATTAATGTATGTACTTTAGTGAGGTAATTCTAAGTAGATCTACTGGATTTGACAAACCCCATCCGAGCTAGTCCCGCTAGCACAACGTGTAAGGCCCTGTTCCCGGGACGCTTACAGTTGGATCCTCATCGCACATAAAACATATAATTACATTTGCCTTACGAAAATATTGCAGCGGAAACATAAAAAAATAACTTTTCATATCATTACATATGCTTTTGCAAGTTAATACAAGCGTTCATTTCAAAACATCATTCGTTCGCATTACAATGCAAAAGCATTAACAAAAAATGCCATCCAAAAGAGCTGAGTAGCCGCCTCGTGCCATCCTTAACAATGTTTACCTGCCAATTGAAAATGTATAAAAGTCAGCATCGCTGAGTGAGTTCTAGTTTTATAATAAAACATACATTTCAATCGTTAAAACTGTTCTTTACTTTCTTTCAGAATCAAACTGTATTTTTCATTCGTTCGTGATCATACATCATACGTACATACAGATAATATCATTATTATCTTCTATTACATTCGTTAACCTTGTTCATTTATACGTTCATCCTTTCGAGTCTGTTGCGACAACAGGATCGTTCACCTCATTAACAATCATCACTATTTGCATGCTATCCGAGTCTGTTGCAACCATAGGGTTGCTCACCCCAATTGCCACTTTCAGTGATAGCACGCTATCCAAGTCTGTTGCAACCATAGGGTCGCTCACCTCATGGCAACTTCACGATAGCTCGCTATCCGAGTCTGTTGCACCCATAGGGTTGCTCACCCCAATTTCCAATTTCCATGATAACACGCTATCTGAGTCTGTTGCAACCATAGGGTTGCTCACCTCATGGCAACTTCACCATAGCACGCTATCCGAGTCTGTTGCAACAACTAGGTTGCTCACCTTAAATATGTGCTTGCAAGCCTTTCCTTCATTCGTTCGTCATGCGATAATGCATGCATTCTTACCTCGTGTCCCTCTTTCATTATCTTTCACTTTACGTTACATAATACTTTGTTCATTCATTCATTCATTAACATAACACGTAAAGCCATATGAAAGATAAACATTCATCATCATAAGGAACATCTCAAACAATCATACATAACCACCAATCATACATCACATCATGCATCACTCATCATAACATAAATGACTTCAACAAGTCAACTTACATAGCCCCTGGGAACCTCCCAAGTCAAAGCCTACATTACACTTTTTCCCTAAAAATCAGAAAAATATTCTAAGTCCTTAGGCGCATGGGCACTATGCAGGCGCATGGGGAACACTTAGGCGCATGGGCATCTTTCAGGCGCATGGGCACTATGCAGGCGCATGAGTGCCTAGGCGCATGGGAATCCTAGACGTCTGGACACTTAGTCAATTCTAGCCCAATTCTAGGCGCATGGGTACTATTCAGGCGTATGAACTTAGGCATATGGACTACTCAGTCGCATGGTGCAACTTGGGTGTATCTTCCTTCTAACCCTTTTGCAAATGAGTTTAAACACCTAAAAACCCCACCAAACACACACACCCGAACACACACAAACATATAAGCATAGACCCGAGACCAAAACCCAACACAAACACTTAAAAACCACGAATTCATACCTTAAATTCGACCTTCTTCTTCTTTTTCTTCTTCTTCCGAGAGTTTCTGCTCTCTCTCTCTCTCTCAATCCGAATGAAAAGTGATGTGAAGGGGAGGGTGGGCGGCCATGCCCACCTTTACACCAACTTTTGAAAGATTTTGTCCTTTTGGACACTTTTAGTCCCTCCACTTGGACTTTATTGCTTTTCTTTCTTTTATTCTTCATTTTTTGTCCTTTTTAAAATAACCGGGTGTTACACAACGGTACGTCAAACGGGTGTTTAATTGACCTAATTTCTATTGTTGTGACCTGATGTTCACAACCGAGGCCTTCCTTTACATTGTTAGCTTTGGTTGCGAATTCATACACTTAGTAACTTATTGAACCCCTTATCAAGCAACTCTTGTAGTTGGTCCATCAATTCCTTCATTTCGGTGGGGGCTAAATAATACACCACCTTAGCAACATGTTGGGCACCAAGTATCAAGTCAATCTAGAACCCGATCTCACGCTTCGGTGGCACACCTAGTAAATCTTCGGGGAACACATCGGAAAAATCACACACAACTGGTACATTGGACAATTGTGGTGGTGACGTCTCCACATCCTTCACGTAAGCCAGGTAGACACTACATCCACGCCTCAAGCACTTCCCTTCCACCACCATCGAAGTTACCTTCGGAATCGTAGTGACTCGATCACCGTAGATCGTCACCGAACTCCTGTCGGGCGCTGTCAATCGAAGGATCTTCTTGCGACACAAAATATTCGCCTCGTAGTCTGCTTACCAATCCATTCCTAGGACTATATCGAACCCGCCTAAGGTCATCACAAACAGTCTAGCAAGAAACTTATGACCTTCTAACTCTATGTCACAGCCTTCTATCAATTCAGAAATCCTGGTAGACTTACCTGTGGTAGTTTCTACTTCGAAGGGCTCATCTATAATTCTACTTCTAACAAGCAACTTAGCATAAAAAGCTGCAGAAATAATTCTCTTACTAGCACCAGAATCAAATAACACAGAAGCAAGAGTTTGGTTTACTAGAAACGTACGTGACATAATATCGGGGGTCCGTCTTAGCCTCCCCCTGAGTCATTGTGAACGCTCTGGTGCTCGCCTTCTATCATTCACTCCCTCCCTTCTTGCTCTTGTGACCCTCTCTGCCACAGTTAAAAAACACCTTGCCACCTTACACTCTTTCGCCATGTAGCCAGGCTTCCCACACTTAAAGCACACATTCAAACCCCACCTACACTCACTAGTATGCTCCCTTCCACACTTACCACACCATTTCGTCCCCGCACCGGATGTGGCTACTCGCCGATCATCCACCCAACTAGTATTCAAAGTATGGCCGACTATAGGATGTAGTATAAAATATCTTAAGTACTTGTATTTCTTTTTATGTTTTGTAACACTTGTAAGAACTTGAGAGTAATATAAATCATTCTTGAAAACCATATTATCTTGTCCTTGTTTAGTTATTTACTTGTGTTCATTCTATTATTACAAGCTGGTTTTCTATTTGACTTCTTAAATGTTCTAAGTCTTTTCACCTTATGAAACTATTGCATTAGCCCCCTTTATCAGTCCTGCAAAAATGACAAAGTAACTACACTAACTACAACGTGATAGCGTTTGGTAACATAAACCCACTAACCATTAATTTTGAAAAAAACCTGTCACCTTGCGATAAAACACGACCCACCTAACATTATTTTGTTGTTGGTAAGACTCGAAACCACTCAACCAAATGGTTTGTTGTAAATTATAATATATGATAACATGTTTTTAATATTTTTTGAAGTAGCAGTTGCAATCATCGTTAACAATGGCGACATCTCTTCTACGTTTCAGAACCTGCGTCATACGCAATTATCTCCCCCTCAACTCCACATCTTCACGACTCCAATTCTCCATTATTTCTTCTTCTGCTTCTGCTTCACCACCAAAGCGAATCGGCACTCACAACGGCACCTTCCACTGCGACGAAGCCCTAGGATGCTTCATCATCTCCCTCACCTCAAACTTCCATCCTCCTCAAATCATCCGCACCAGAGACCCCGAGGTACCATAACATCTGTACCCACATTTACACTTCTTTTGCTATTATAGCTTCCATGTTCGTTCTGAATAACTGATGTTAGTGTGACATTGGGGAAACGTTGAGGGATTAGGTTTTGGATACGCTTGATGCGGTGCTCGATGTTGGGGGAGTCTATGATCCCACCAGTAATCGATTTGATCATCATCAGAAAGGATTTGAAGAGATACTTGGTGATGGATTCACCACTAAACTAAGTAGTGCTGGTCTTGTGTATAAGGTAATGAGTTGTTTTTTGATCTTCATTTCTGCGTGATGGAGGGGGTTTTAGGTTTAGATTGATTGTTTTTTATCTGTGAATTGAGGTTTCATTGATGGATTATACTTGTTTTGTGTAGCATTATGGAGTTGAGGTAATTGCGAAGGCGGTTCGGTTGGATGAGGGGCATCCTGATGTGCATAGACTGTTTTTAGCTGTTTACAAGAATTTCATTGAGGTACTTTAATGGTTGAATATTGCTTATTGCTAGATGTTACTAAAGAATGTGTGTGTACTTGTTAAGTTTAGTTGCATCAGCAGAAGGTAAGCTAAGATGGGACTGCAAGAGTTTGCTTGTTTCTTCAGTGTCGTACTCTGCATCTTGTTTTGAAATAAGCTTTAAACTTTTTTTTCCGGAATTGTTGTTTGTTTTCCTGCTCCTTGTATTAGTCCAATCCTGTGTCAAAATTCAGTTTTTGAGTATTGAGTGTACATTGTTCTAGGCAGTTGATGCTGTTGACAATGGAATCAATCAATATGAGACAGAACAGCCTCCCAGATATGTGAACAATACAACTCTGTCGTCAAGAATCTCCAGATTGAATTTGAATTGGTATGATGATGATCAATCGCCTGAGAAAGAAGACCAAGCCTTTCAACATGCAATGGCATTAGCTGGGAGTGAATTTATGGATGTGAGTTTTAGTAAGGAGTTTGTTTGCATCTTATTGAAAAAAATGATGTTTTGCAGTATATTCTTTCACTAAATATTGCATGAGATTGAGAAATGACTGGCTCTTTGTCATATTTATGCACCAGTGTATCCACTTTCATGCTAAATCATGGTTGCCAGCAAGATTGGTTGTAATGGAATGTCTTGCAGCAAGAAAGGATATTGATTCCAGTGGAGAAATCATGTTATTGACCAGGTCTTGCCCTGTAAGTGCAACTTTTTTATAGTTATTTTACTGTGATTAATACATCATATTAATTTCATTTAAAAAATCTGACTTTATTTTTCTTCATCTTTTAATAGTGGAAGCTTCACATACATGACCTTGAAGTGGAAATGAAGATTGATCCAGTCTTGAAATATGTTATTTATCAGGTGCTCATTTAAAAACTTCAATTATGCTGGCTTGCTGCTTTTATACACTATAAACTAATATTTTTAGTGCTTCTATTGTTTATATTATCTAGGTTGAGAGGAATAATAAATGGCGGGTGCAGGCAGTAGCAGTGTCCCCAGATAATTTGAAAGTAGGAAGCCTTTACTATCTCATTGGAGGGGTTTGACAGATGATCATCTGTCAGACATGGCAGGAATATCTGGTTGTGTTTTTGTTCATGCAAGTGGTTTTATTGGTGGAAACAAGACGTATGAGGGTGCACTCGCCATGGCAAGAGCTTCTTTATTGGCTTAAAGCTATAAGGTCTAATACAACCAACCATTTTTGTTGAACTTGTGTAATCACATAGTGAAAAATGTTTGAATATAACAGAGATAATTAGGTTTGAACTTTGAATTTTAGCACTGTATCCACCAAAAGTGTGTTAGTTAGCTAGAAGTTCTGTAGCAATTGACAGACACAGAAGCATCATACACTCACTTCAAAGATGAACAGAAAGTATTAATATGGAATCATAACTGTTAACTTGAAAAGTTTTGAAGTAATGTTAGGCTTGCAAATACAAGAAAATCTTTTGTAGCTCGAAACTTCACTCTTCTGACTCTAGAGGCAGGTCTTCTTTGAACCACTGATATAGTCCTCCTTCCATGTGGAAAACATTTTTATAACCATTTAGGACTAGCAAGTAGGCAGCTATAAGAGACCTGCAGGAATCAACAAGCATCACTCTTAGTATTTATATATAATCCAATCATCTCAAGAAGTGTTTGACATTGTTTTTTAGCAGTGATTATCTGAATATGGTTTTTTAAAGTTATATATGAGTTCTCATTATTTGGTATAGTAAAACTGGCTCAGATTGTCTGATCAAGTGATCAGATAATCAGTTTTGTACTAGCAGTAACTAGTTTTGGTTAAGCTAATTATTTAGGGATCAAATTAAATGTAAGTTTTTAAATCTGATTATAGTATTCTGAAAACAACCGATTAATTGATTATAAAAACTTCACACTGCATAAACACATTAAACGTTTTGATCAACATCTAAGTATGTGATCCTAAATTTTCTTAATAATAACTCAGAACACCATACCACTACCAAACACTCCTGTTATCTTAAATAATAAGTCTAATGTACAGTCAGGAAAAAGTTTATTGAAATTATGAGCTACCTTGATTGTTGGCCTTCAGGAAGATTTTGTGTAGGTTTCATTGTACCTCCAGATGAGCAAGCTACTATAATCTTTGAGCTTTTATCTAATTTTGATTGAACACCTGTAACCACATAAATACATAAACAACTTATCCTAAAATGAACTGAAGACAGAATTTGTTTCAAGTTGCATACCATACTTTGTAAAAATTCAGGATTTTCTTCTGTTCCAGCAAAGATACCAAAGAATGCAAATGCAGCTCGTCTAGCAATATCCCATGCTGTCCACTCCTTTATCAGCCTGTATATTTGCACATTGATTGCACCTGGAGGATGAGCCTGCATCCAATACACATTCACAACCCATATAGTAGTATTTTTAGTTATTCATTGATCATGGAAAAATATAACCTCCTTAAACTCTGCTTCTGGCCTCACATCAAGAATAACAAAGTTATTTTGCTGCTGAAGTCGTAACGCTTCTTTTACATCCACACTTCGCACCTGCAATGTGTATTCTTTGATTTTGTTCCTCACAAAGCATGTGGTAAATATCATATGTAACAATATAACCTCCACTTTTACTTCAGATCGTATTTATGATGGTATCGATATGGTTGTATTGCTAGAAATGATGGTTTGTTTATAGTAAATAATTGTTGTTTATGATAAAGATTTACCTTTTTCTCTAGCAGGAGTTCCCTCTTTGTCTTCCATTCTTCTTCAGCTGAAGAATCCAAACATCAGATATGATAGCAATTAAACAAAAAAGTAAAAAAAAAATCAGAAATTACCAGGTGATTTTGCAGGTTTGGTTGCTGCACTTTGGATTGAAAGAGACCTTCTCCTTGTAGGGGACTTAAGTGCAATGCAACAGCAGGTACTGTTTTCAATTACAGTATCTGAATAAAATATAAATGAAGAGGGATAAAGTTGTGATTGCAGACATGACGAAGATGAGTGTGGAGTGATTAAAGTGAGAGCAACCATCTTCTTCTAAAAACAGTGTTTGTTTCTAAATTACGATATGCCATTAAAGATGAGATGTTAGATTTTGAATGGAGTGAGGTGAGAAAGGGGATAAATGTTGGTGGGGTAGGTATAGTTCAGTTCTTGTGGGTTCCCATTATAATATCTGAGGTTGTGGTGGTGGTGCTCTTATATATGATCTTGTTTCATCCCATCCCCATCTCAACTTTTGGCCTGTAATAACTGGAATTTCAAAAAAAAAAAATCATTGAATTGATATGTTCAACTCAAAGAATTTCAAACATATGACGTAGAATAGATGGACCAAACGTTTGCAGTCTGAAAAAAAAATTGTTTGTTTTTTAACATTTGCAGACTGCTAACCAAATCACAAATCATCTTACATAAACCAGAAATCAACTAAAAACTTAAACCAAATCACAAATCAATCAAATCACAAAAACTTAATCAAACCAACAACCCCGATTCGCTCAAAACCAAACCAGAGGCAGTGGGAGGGGCGGCGCAGGTGGCCGCAGGCGGTGGGAGGCCGTCGCAGGTGGCCGCAGGCGGCGGGAGGCCGTCGCAGGTGGCCGCAGGCGGCGGGAGGCCGTCGCAGGTGGCCGCAGGCGGTGGGAGGCGCGACGTAGGTGGCCGCAGGCGGAGGAAGGGGCGGCCGGTGGGGGGAGGGAGGTTGATGGTGGTGAGAGGGAAGGAGGCGAGAGGGCTGCAGGCGGAGGGAGGGACGACACAATGGCTGCAGGTAGAGGGAGGGCGGCGCTGGTGGTTTGGCCGTGGGGGAGGGGGGCCAACGATGGTCAATGGGTTTGGGGGAGGGGGGAAGGGGGAAGTTCTGTATTGTGTTTTGAGAAGATGTTAGAAGTGGTAGTGTAACGTCTTCTCTATGCAGATGTAAAAAAGACTTTTTTTAATGAAAGGTCATCTAGAAAAACAAACAATCTGTAGAGCCTAACGTATGTGCAGCACAGATAAAAGAGATCAGGAAGTACTTCTGAAGAAAAACAAACACCCTCTAAATGCATCTTCTTTAATTTCCAACACACCATTTGAAATTTTAAAATCAAAAGATATTTATATTGAATACTATGTTAGTATATCGTGTATTACACAAGTTGAATAAATAAAATATTAAATAATTAGTCATGACAAATTATTAATTATAAAATGATATTTTGAAATATGATATGATTGAAATTACGTATGAGTAATAACTATAAATAATAAAACAATGATATTATTTTATTTGAACTTTGTTTTAATTTTTTATCTAAAAACATTTAAAAAAATTCATTCTAAATCAAAATGTTTTAAATAAATGTCATTTTCTAAAAATTTCTTATTATAACTTGAATTTTATTTTTTTATGGTTCATAAAAAAATCAATTTAAAAAATACTGACTTTAAATATTTTGTATTTAAAAAAAGTTTGATATTTTAAAAAATTACTTATGTCATTCAAAAGATTGTTTTTTAGAAATTACATTTATAAAAAGAACTCTTTCTTAATTTATTAAAATTATTTTAATCTAAAAAGAATTAAACAATATAATTATTAGTTAATGTAAATATTTAATAGAGTTAATTACACAAATGATCCCTGTGGTTTATATAAAATAACAGATTTTGGTATTAAAAGTTTTTTGTAACAAGTTTGGGTATTGTGTTTTCAAATTGTAACGATTTAATGTATTAACACTAACAAACGTTAACTTTTCTGTTAAATATAGAGCTATTATTTGTCTCTTCATTTTACAAGGTCTATTATGTAATTACAAGGATTGTTTTTGTCAGTTAATATAAATAAAGGACAATTTGTGTAATTTAATAATTATATATACACATATATGTATTAAATTACCCCATAGCTTCAGACTGATTTCACCACCACCGCTGCTGGCAACCACTTCCGACAACCACCGTCACTGGCAACCACTGCCGACAACCATCGCCGACCACATCATCCAGCCACTATATCTTCACATTGTCCTCACCACCACCATTGTCTTTAGCTTCTGAAACGAACAATACCATCTTTATCGACATCTTCACTACCACGACACCACCATTACCACCACCACACACGTCAATCACATAACCATCACATCCTTACCACCATCTCACAATCATCATCGTTCCATCATCACCATCTCACCATCATCATCAGGTCATTACCACTATCTCACCATCATCATCACATCATCATCATCCCTCACACCATCCATTGTTGCTCTGTCTCCATTGGACCACTAGTGGTACTGCTTTTGACCTTGGGCTCAAAGCTTTATCTACAAGCCCTAAAAGTCTAAGAATCCTCAATTTGGGTTTTAGGGTTTTTGATAAAACGTTTGTCATCAGATGTGTGAGGTCAGACAAATTGGTTGTAGTGGTGGCTTCGTTTGACCGAGGTGTGTGGGTGGCGATGATGGAGCTTGGAAGAGAAGAAAGGGCCGATGGAGAAATGGTTGGGGTGTTGGTCGGACGTGAGGGAAATAAGGGTGGTGGGTGGGTTGGTGGGGTTTGAGTTAAGTATTATTTTATTTTAGGAGTAATGACACAAATGGTCCCTAGAATAACAAGAGTGAAATTATAAATTAGTCCTTTAAGTGGCACTTTGATCATTTTATTCGAATTTAACGGAAAGCTTAACATCTGTTAGTGTTAACACTCAATCTTGTTATAAAATTGAAAACACAATGCCCAAGTTTGTTACTTGAAACTCTTAGTACCCAAACCTATTATTTTGGATAAATTACAGAAATCATTTGCATAATAACTCTATTTAATATGAGACAAACAAGAGAATTAGACTTAAGATGTCTAATATTATGAAAAGTGAAACTTAAAATATTTTTTCTAAATAGATAGATAAGTGAGGTGACAAATTGCAGTGTGCAACAAGTAAGTGATGGTGGATGATACATTTGGCATGTATTGATTTTGAGCATTTGTTAAAATTAAACAAGTCTTAATGTGTTTGATACTTGCAACTTCATAAAACGTTATTTTTTATTAACGAAAACAGTAGTTACCTAATAAATAATAGTATATTTATTATATATATTAGTTATTCGCAAAATTTCGTGACAAATTAGTTTTTCTAAGGGCCTACATTGTATTATAACACTACAATAACACAATTATAAATTGGTGGGTTTTTTTTCTTATTCTAGTTGATATATATAATTCTTTGCAGTTTTCAGGCATGGCTTCCTTCTTGATTCAGTGATGATTTTCTTTTCTTTTAAACACAAAACTTGGGTTCGAATTTTAGGAGAAGCTACAAGCTTTTTATTCCTTTACCTCTTCTTTTTTCTTTTTTCCATTCTTTCTACATTTTAATTAAATATAATTCTTTGCATGTTTAAAACATAAGTTGGCCCTAACCCAAAGCGACACAGGTTCAATATAAAATATTTTCGTGTTTAACTTTATACGTTTTAAATTTGTCTACGTTTCGATAAATGTCTATGTTTTAACGTAAGTTTTGTATGAAAGTGTGTCGGGTAGGCCAAATATTATACATTTCTGTAAGGTTTAATGAAAGGCTGATGCATTCAAAATAACCAAAGTCCTTCTTGCATGCATGCGCTTAGTGCAAAGTAGACGTTGATTCGGAAGTTTTACACCTTGCATCAGAAAATACTAAGTGTAAAATCTTTCGAAGCTAATACCAATATCTTCCAAAGCCAAGACCAATATCTTCCGAAACCAAAAGTGAAGTCTTCCGAAGATGCAAACACAAAGTCTTTCGAAGTCCAATAAGTGAAGACAAATTCTTCCGAATACTTTGAAAAACATGATTTCTCTGATGTATTTTTCATAAAGCTGACAAACTTTCCACTGCAACTCTGAACTACAACCCTGAAGACTCACCAACTTATACAAGTTGGTGGAAGATCCATGTTTTTTGTAATCGTATATTAAGGTTTTGAGTCTGTAACTTTCTACTTTATGTATCTACTTTATGTATCTACTTTATGTATTTTTATCATTTTTGTAATATATTAAGATGTGAGTTATGAATTGTCATTGTCACTAGTCAAAATACAATCTGCCTTTTAACTCTATATTGATCTTATGTTGTCTAGATTGATGTGTTTAGCTGACCTTCTAAGTATGGTCGGCTGTAGGATGTAGTATACAGTATCTCAAGTACTTGTATTTTTCTTTCTTCTTGGTAACACATGTAAAATAACTTGAGAAACAATATACAACATTCTTGAAAACCATATCCGTGTGTTGTTTTTAGTTTTGTTTTTTATTTTACTTGTGTTCTAAGTATCAGACTATAAAGTCCTAATTTCTTATTTGATTTGTTAAGTGTTTTAACTCTCTCTTGATTGTGTGATTGTTGTATTGATCATCCTTTAAATGGTCCTGCAATTGGTATAAGAGTATTCTAGGCTCTTGATTGTAAGATCTCATCATCTTAAGATCCTTCGTTCACACAAGATACTTAACATCTCAAATGACAGCCCTCACTAAAGCTGATATGGAAACTGGAACCATGACAAAGTCCCCACTGATCACTCTTGAAGACTTTGATACTTGGTGTCAAAGAATGGAAGGCTTTATCAAGTCTCAAGACTCCAAGATGTGGGAATCTGTTGTCTTAGGGCCTCACATACCAAGCACCTCTTCAGTTGTTGCTGGTGGTGGTATGATTCCAAAGGATATGGCTGACTATTCTGAAAAAGACAGGAAGAGAATATATATAGATTAGAAAGCCATGACAACCTTTCAAACTACTCTTCCAAACTCCATATACAGGGGTTTCAAGAAGTGCAAAACTCCTAAGCAACTATGAGATGCACTAAAGCTCATGTATGAGAGGTCTACTGAAGCCAAGGAGAACAAAAAAGATCTCCTAAAGTAGCAGTTTGAAAATTCATATTCAAAACAGTTAAAACCATGACTCAATAATACTTTAGGTATGTTGAGACTGTGGATACTCTAATGAATGTTGGAGTAACTCTTGAAAACAGGGACATTGTAAGGAAGTGTATCTCCTCTCTTCCTAGACAATAGACACATTATTATATTGTTATCAAGAGAACTGAGAACCTTAATACTCTTACTCTTACAGAGTTGTATGGTATTTTTAGTGGATACCAAATAGAGATTAATTTGCAAAGTCCATATGCTAACTCCAACAATCAACTAAGTTCAGCCCTTCATTTGGTTGAAAGGGGTTGCAAAGAACCACAACATTATCTTATCTACTACCCTAACAATTCCTAGCAATGCAGTCAGTAACAAGTTTTGGCTGATCAGCAAAGCCAAGAAAAAAAATGTTCTTAAAGAAAAGGGATTCAAGAACATAATATGCTCATCCTTACATGCAAAAGTTTGTTATCAAAATAAGCAGGGACTAGTATCTAGTGAGATAGCTCCTCTATACACGATCTTGTTTGTGAGATCTCCTAGGTGTGAAACTTGTGAAGATTAGCTTCACTTAATAGACCCCATAAGTGAAAAGGATGAAGAAGAGATAGTGAACGGTGTCTTTGAGAATAATGAAGAAGAGCATCATAAGAAAGGGTCACAATTCTCCTGAGGAGGGAAAAAGAGTTAGGATGATCATGTCAATAAGGAAGAACTTGATCAAAAAGGCCAAGAGGAAGTCCAAGAAAGCTTAAGAGATCAAGGTTACCTTTAATTTTATACAGAAACAAGTTTTTATCTTTGTAGGTTTTAAGGTGGTTAAGACTGAGTACTCAAACTTGAACTCTACTACCAGGATTTCTAGTTCATTCCCAAATCATCCCAAATCATGAAGAAGACTGATCAGTTATGTATCACTGCTATACAACCTAAACCATCCAGCTCCAAAGGTTGTTCTCACCCTAAAATAATTACCATATCATCAGCAAAGATAAAGATAGAGAAGAAAAGTGATCAAGTTCAGGCTTGTTCTCAAAGAAAGACTTTTAGAAGGAAGAAAATTGACTATGTCATGTGTGGTAGTATTCTTATCTTGTTAAGGATTGTCATACAATCCAAAAAGTATTGTCCACATGACCAAGAATAAAAACTTCTAAGAAGATAAAGAAGAAGCAAGTTTCGGAAGAAAATATTTTCCTTTCGGAAGCTCCAAAATAAAGAAAAATACAAGTGAAAAGTTGTCTTCGAAAGAAAATCTGGTCTCGAAAAAAAGAAATACTTTCAAAGTATTGAAGCCTGCTGCAGTGCTAGCAAGATCCCTCGATGGTCCAGTCTCGAAAACTTACAAAGTTGTCAAAACTTTCGAAGTGGTGAAGGTCAAGTCTAAGCTTCCAAAGATGATGTGGAAGACAAAGAAAGACCATGTGACTGAAAGTTCTTCATCAACATCAGCAAATGATTCTAAAAATATGAAATTAGTATCAATTACTGTTGCATTATCTTCAACTTCTTTTAATAAGCCTAAGACCAATAAGGCTTGGGTTTCCAAATGTAACTAACCATCTCTTTTGTGTAGAAACAACTCAAGACAAACATGAATGTTTGGATTATTGATAGTGGTTGTTCCAGGAACATGATAGGCAATGGGTCACTACTCCAAAATTTTAAGAAAATTGATGGAGGACCAATTTCTTTTGGAAGAGATTCTAGAGGTTACATTACAAGAAGGGGCATGGTCATAAATGGTAAGCTCAGCATTAAGAAGGTAAATTTTATCAAGGAGCTTGGATACAATCTTTTGAGTGTATCTCAATTTTGTGATCAGAGTCATAACATGCTCTTTACTATGCATGAGTACATTGTTATCAAGCCGGTTTGGTCATTCCTCATGAGCATATACTACTCAGAGCCCCTAGGAAAGGGAACATGTAACATCCGGCCCATCGCATCAACAATATTGTCCGCTTTGCCCACGAGAAGCTCACGGATTTGCTTTTGGTTGCCCGAGTGAAAACTTCCCAGGGAGGTCACCCATCCCTGGATTGCTCTCACCTGAGCACGCTTAACTGTGGAGTTCTCCTCTCATCCACAGTTAATACGCCCAAAACGCGTTGTTGATGTCAGAGGCCAGACATTCCTTATGAACTAGGAATCTCTCCTATCCACGGTCGATGTGGGATATGTGTAGGGTGTCACAAGCACCCCCTGTTTGGACTCATTGTCTTCGATGAGCCTAAGAAGTCACCATCCTTGATGAGGTATGTCCCACACCCCGAACGACATAGGAGTGGCTCTGATACCATTCTGTAACATCCGTCCATCACATCAATAATATTGTCCGCTTTGCCCACGAGGAGCTCACGGATTTGCTTTTGGTTGCCCGAGTGAAAACTTCCCAGGGAGGTCACCCATCCCTGGATTGCTCTCACCTGAGCACGCTTAACTGTGGAGTTCTCCTCTCATCCATAGTCAATACGCCCAAAACGTGTTGTTGATGTTAGAGGCCAAACATTCCTTATGAACCAGGAATCTCTCCTGTCCACGGCCAATGTGGGATATGTGTAGGGTGTCACAGAACATGTACAATATGACTTGCAAGAAACATCTCCATCAGGAGAAGTGTAGAGATTAATGAAGAGGCTGATGCAACCCAAACATCCAAAACCTATCCTGCATGCTGTACAAGTGCATTGAAGAAGACTGCTTAGGAAGTTTTACACATGCAATAGAAATATTCTAAGTGTGAAACCTTTCAAAGCCAAGACCAATATCTTCCGAAGCCAAAGATAAAGTCTTCCGAAGCTTCAGAGACAAAGTCTTCCGAAGCCTCAACTCATGAAGACGGATTTCTTCCGAAGACTTTTAACATATACTTTATCTGATGTACTATTCCATAAAGCTTGACACCTTTCCGCTGCATCTCTGTAAAGTCACCAACTTACATGAGTTGGTGAAAATGTTCATGCTTTTGGTAACTGTACATTGAGGTCTTGAGTCTGTAAACTTTCTACTTCATGTACTTTATCATTTTTGTAATAGATAAGTCACTAGTCAAAAGGCAATCTGCCTTTTGACTCTACAATTGATTTTGTTTGTGTCTAGTCAATTGTATCCAGTTGACTTTCAAAGTATAGTCGGCTGTAGGATGTACTATAAGTATTCCTTGTTCTTGTATCTTTCCATTATGCTTTGTAACACTTGTAATAGAACTTGAGAAAGCAATATATTGCATCCTTGAAAACCAAACACTTGTGTTCTCTTGTTCTGTCTCTTGCTTATTACCTGTGTTCTTAGTGTCATACTTGTGGTTAATCCAGTCTTACTGTTTGATTAAGTTTGGTTAATCTCTTCTTTGTGTTGTTGTGTTGTAAGTGACCCCCTTCACTGGTCTTGCAAGAAGTTTCATACTTTCTATCTAAAGCCAATAGTAATAAGTCATTTCTCTGGCATAAAAAATATACCATGTAAACTTTAAAAACATGAATAAATTAATTAAGAATGATTTGGGAACTAGAATGCCAAAGAAAGAGTTTACAAGTGATGACCACTATGTTCATGCCTCAACGGGAAGCAGCACAAGGTATCTTACAAGTCAAATCGAAGCTCTTCTCGTTGTGGTCGTTTGTGTGAGTTCTAAGACCACTCTTTTATACGTTTTGAATGGTTTTGGGGCTGGAACACATCTGAAATTGGGTTTTTGAAGTGTGTGTGTGTGTTTGACCCATTTGGGTATATGTATGTGCGTGTATGATTCGTTTGGGTCTTTCTTTTGAGCTTATGTGTGCTTGAATGGTGTTGTGGTATGCATTTCTAAGGTTTAGGATGGTCGATTTGGGCTTAGAATGGGTTTGGATGAGCTTGGAGGTCGAAAATGGCAGATTGGGTTCGGGATGAACTGCATTCTGCATCAGCTAGGGCTATGCGACCGAATGGAGGCCATACGGCCGAACGAGGTGCGATTGAGGTTCATTCGCACGATTGAGGATTCATTCATGCGATTGGGAGCCAGTCGCATGGGGAGTCATGTGACTGAGGGTCCATTCGCATAAGTGCTCATCCGCATTGGTGTTCATTCGCATGAGGTCCATCCACATTAGCTCCATTCGCATAGGACTCGTTCGCATTAGTTCCATCCGCATGAGGTCCATTCGCATGGGTGCTCATCCACATTGGTGTTCATCCGCATGAGGTCCATTCGCACGATTGGGTATTCATTCGCATGGATGTTCATCCGCATTAGTCTATTCGCATGATGTTCAGTCGCCTGGAGGCCATGCGACTGAAGGGTGCCCATACACCCAAGTAGGGCTAGTGTACCCGAGGAAAAGCATAGTTTAATTTCTGACTTTTAGGGGAAAGTGCAGATGTAAGTTTTGATGTGGAAGTTCCCGTAAGTTCATGTGGGGTGACTGTTATGGCCTTAGAGGTTATGTTGGGCATGGTGATGATGTTGCATGTTTATGCATGATGTATGTTATGTATGTATGATGTTGCCCTGTGTGATGATGACTGTGTATGTTGATGTTCCTTATTATGATCTATGTTTATCTTTTCGTGGCTTTACGGTGAATGTTAATGAATGAAATGAAGTATTATGTAATGTAAAGTGGAAGATAATGATAAGTGGAACATGATGAATGCATGCATTAATGAACGATGAAGTAATGAAAGTCTTGCAAGCATTGTATGTTGGGACACACCATTAAAAGGTGTTAGCCCAACGGTGTGCGGGTTCGCTACCCCGGGAGGATGCACATCGGGGTCTTTTTTGTGATTGACCATTTGTATGGAACCATTGTTGCTTGCCTTAGGTACTATGACCAGAGGTGCTGGGCACCATGAATGATGGTCTATTATAGGCTTAGGTCCAGTACCATGAGCATGAAGGGCATAGCACATGACAATGGTATACCTGAACTTTACCTTAGGTACTGTGGCCAGAGGTGCTGTGCACCGTGAATGAATGTCTATGATAGGCTTAGGCCCAATATCATGAGCATGAAGGGTAAAGTTCATGGTGTTGACGAAAGAAAAAGATGTAATGATGAACGAACGAATAAAAGTAAGAATGAACGAATGAACGGAAGTTAATGAACGACAAAGATAATAACTATTATCTATGTGTACGTATGATGTGTGATCGCATGGATGTAATGAACGGTTTTAACGAAAGAAAAGTATGTTTTATTATAAAACTAGAACGCACTCAGCAACGCTGACTTTTATGTGTTTCCAGTTGGCAGGTAACGGTTGCTGAGGATGGCACGAGGCGGCTGCTCAGCTCTTTTGGATGGCATCCATATTTATAATGCTTTTGCGATGTAATGCAACTTGGGTTTTGTAATTGAATTACGATGTATTATTTTGAAAAAGCTATTATATTGAAATGGAATGTTTTGTTTAAATGTTTCCGCTGCAACATTTTATGTAATATGACAATATATGTTTTATGTGCAATGACTTAACAGCTGTAAGCGTCCTGGAAACATGGCCTTACATAGGGGGAGTTTGCAAGGTTTAATGAAAGGCCAATGCACTTAAAACAACACAAGTCCTTCCTTGATACATGCACTTAGTACACAGTTTAAGTTGTTTAAGAAGTTTTACACCATGCATCAGAAATATTATAAATGTAAAATCTTTCAAAGTCAATTCCAATATCTTTCGAAGCCAAAAGTGAATTCTTCCGAAGCTTCAAAGACAAAATCTTCCGAAAGCCAAGAAGAGAAGATAGATTTCTTCCAAATACATGAATTGAAGAACATGCTTTCTCTGATTTACTTTTCATAAAGCTCACAAACTTTCCACTACAACTTTAGACTCACTAACTTATACAAGTTGATCACCAACTTATACAAGTTCGTGAAAGATCCATGTTTTCTGTAATTATACATTGAGGTCTTGAGTTTGTAACTTTCTACTTTATGTACTTTTATCCTTTTGTAATATATTAAGATATGAACTATGATATGTTATAGTTACTAGTCAAAAGACAATCTGCCTTTTGACTCTACATTGATCTTATTTTGTCTAGCCTGATGTTTTCAGCTGACCTTATAAGTATGAGCGGCTGTAAGATATAGTATAAAGTATCTCAAGTACTTGTATATTTATTATGTTTAGTAACACTTGTAAAAGAACTTGAGAAGCAATTTACAACATTCTTGAAAACCATATACATGTGTTGTTCTTAGTTTTGTTTCTTATTTTACTTGTGTTTTAAATATCAAATGATAAAGTCACAGTTTCTTATTTGATCTGTTAAGTGTTCTAAATCTATCCTGATTGTGTGATGTTGTACTGACCATCCTTTAAACGGTCTTGCAATTTCCATTTACTTTACGTTTCGACCTAAATTAGTCGGAAACGAGTCGGAACGGTTGTAAGTCTACTTTTCAACATAAATATTGTTTGGAAAAGAATCCGATCACATATTAAACGTTTACATTTAATTGTATAAATTCGAGCAACTCTAATATTGACGTAAATTTAGTTCGGAAATGACTCAAATCAATTGTATTCTATGCTTAATCGCGTCGCGTACGATGCCGCAGCAACGTACAACGGTAAACAATCACTAGGTTATAAATTAAACCGTTTATTATGAGATTTGAACATAAATTTACTTTTGGATTATCGCTTTATCACTAGGTTATAACTTAAGTGACGTTTTCTTGGTATTTTAGTAGGATTTGAAAAACTAGAAGAGCTTGCATATAAGTTGGCGGTAGGAGAAGTAATTACTAATTAGGCAAACGTTTGTTATTCTTTTCTAATTGTGTTAATGTAGAGGAATACAAAAACGGGATCTCATGGAATGTTAATTTCACGTGCTCAACTCCCGAAAGAATTGGACAATATACAAAAAAAAATCCTACCAATATCATAAACTAATTAAGATGCTCGGCATCTTGACGATATTAGTTTAAATAAAATTGTGAGGAGCACAGTTGACAAACATGAGGTGAGTATATTATTAAATAATCTTATATCCGGGTTATTTTTTAATTAAATTTTTACTTGTTATACTTCATCATTGAGTTCTTACAGAAATACATTTCGATCCTTTTGTTTTCATTTTATCTGGTTTTGACTCTTATTGTGATAAACTTTCATAACATTTTAAATTTGTTTTTTTACTAATGACCTGTCATTCATTTTTTTTTTCAAAAATTCTAGACATGACTTTTAATATTTTTCTAGCTAAACTACGTATTTGTGAATATATTGTTTTGATCATTTCGTTTTAAATGTGGATCGAATTTCAAACCATGTTTGTAATTTAACTCTATATATTAAGCAAGTGTTTTGGTATCTTCATTTTAATAAATAATTGACTTTATCAAACTGCAATATTGTAAATTATTTTTACAACTGAATTCCATATAATTTTTAATTTAGTTGATTGTTTTAAGGATTCAAATTCATTATATCTACTAACTAAATAATAGAAAAATAGATTTATATTGTTAAACTTATCAATAAAGACATTTGCAGATCCTTTGTATCGATGATCTGTGAAAAATATATATTAATTTATTATAAAAATGATTTTCACTAATGAGTTTTAAAAAGGAAATTTCTAACTAAAAACTTCACACAAACGACAAATGTACGACGTCATGATATATTAAAGTTTAGGTAAATCTAGATATCAAACTCTAGAGACACGTTTGGCGGCTTTCGTTACTAAACCTCTATCGACTTCTAACCTGATTAATTATATAAATTTTATATTAATAAACAAAATAAATAATTATTATAATTAATTAATCTAAAGGCTACGAAAGAAATAAACAAATAAGAATTTAAACTTGGAAACTTGAATACGCTAAAAACGTGAAATAACTACCTAGGTAAGAATCCAACTAACATGTAATGACTTAAAGACAATGACTCATATAACTATCTCCAAGAATATGAATCTAGGGTTAACTAGGTATGTTGGACTGTTTAAGAAAACCAAAGACACGTGTAAAGCACAATATAGGTTATTTAAATGTCTAATGGAAGACCATCTCTAAGTTTTCCACCATATTATCTTTAAGATTATATTTCTAACCCTAATATAAAGGACAATTTAATTAAATCTAATTAATTATCCCAAAACACTAACATCACGAGTGAAAGACAAAATATGCTCTCGTGAAATTTAAACATAACAAACAATGGGTGGGAGGTTTTAAGCAATATCTATCGTTCCAGGTTCTAGATAAGGTAACACATTATAAATACTATCAAAATTATAACCAATGCTTCTAAAATTATCTCTAATCAAAGTTTAATAATTAAAAACACAAAGTAATTAATTTTTAACTTGCAACCTTAATTTAGATGTCACACAATCAATCAAGATCAAACATACATGAGCATGCCAATAGCTTTTAAGTATAAAACATACACATATTCATATTTAATTGAGACAATAATCAAGTTTTAAGATTAATAAACAAATACGAGATTATAATCAAATAGTTAATCAAAACATATTAGTTTTAAATCCAACCTAGGTAGTACTAAAAAGTTAATTATTTATGACTTTAAAAAATATCAAGAATAATAATAAAGTTTTAAACTTTAGTAACATAAACAAAAGAATTATCAAAACAAAGATTGTTCAATCAATCCCTTGTCTTCAAATATTGTTCTCAGCTTTAAAATTGCTCTTAGCTCGTGCTCACAACTTCAAATTGAATCCAAAACTCAAAACCCTTTTTTTATTCCCTATGTTTCCTCTATGCGCCTCCCTTCTTTTCATATTAAGAGTTAGGTTTTCTTCTAAACTCCCGTAACATTCATTCATTGTGGGCTCATTTGTTGAACTTTATTCTTCACGTCATGTAGTTATGTGGCCTAAAAAACATTTCATTCAAGCTTCATCATGGGCTCAACCAATTACATTTCAATAACTAAAATATTATGTAACCTGTAAACTAAAAAAATCACGTGTGTCCGACTTATTAAATGAGAGCGATCATATGGTAAGATTTAATGTAAGTTGATTTACTATTCACCTGATTCATATTATTAATTACGTCTAAATTGAGATACCCATTATATATAAATATATGGAAGGTCATGGGTTCAAGTTTCACTCTAAGCAAAATACTCAGAGTTGAGACAAAGGGTTTTTTCAGCAATGAGTTTCCTCCTGTGGGGGTTGGGAGTGCGGTCCTGACTGGGAAACGGATAGGTGGGCCCGATTAAGATGACACATATCCTCCGAAGCAGGGTCGTATATTTGTCGTTCAAAAAACATTTCATCTAAACAACATTAATTATTATTTAACATAATTTTACTCTTTTACAATATAGATTTAATTTCATCTAAAAAGTTTAAGAAAGATTGTGATTTTGACACGTGTCATTTTGTTTTGAGGAGGATGCAATTTTAGTCATTGTATCAAATACATTAGCTCATTATGTCTTATACGTTCATTATGTCAAATATTAGTTCATTGTATAATGTGATTTACATCATTTATATGTATTTCACGTTTTAGATCATTTTGTATAATTTTTTATTATTTTTACAGATTATATAAACTTATTATCAATTATTTTGTTTTACAATCAGAAAATACACAATGATATACTTTCACCCAATGTATTTTTAAACATATAGTGTTGAAGATAACATAATATGTTATTTTTGTAATTGTTTTTTTACTATTTATATAAACTTGTTATTTATTATTGTGTTTTATAATTAAAAATACACAATAAATTTTTCACTATATATTTTTTAAAACTCAAAGTGTTCAAGATGAGAGAATGATAATAAAAACACAATGTGACATTGTGTTATTTTGCCATTATTTTAATGTATTAGATTAATTAGTTCTTAATTTATTATTGTGTATTATATATAAGAGATACACAATAATGTTATTCCACCGTGTTGGATCAGGTTAGTTTAGATTAATAAGAACTTCTTTTTTGATCAGTAGCTAGCGACTACGGAATCTAAGTTAACCACTTACTATCACAACACAAAATACTTTGAGAAAATGTAAATGCATAAGTTGTTCTTTCAAAAATAAACTTGATTAATCTATTGAGTACAAATAATACAATCGACAGATAAACCAAGTGACTTGAAAAGCTAGCATTTATAAAACAAGTGTGAGGACTTTTGTACTATGAAATCTAAACAATAAGAATATATTATTTTATGTTCAGACACTACAACAAAACATATAATATGTGTATCAGAGTTGGTAGTTTTAGTACTAAGTTGTCTTCAAAAGATGAAACATAGCAACCGTCGACATAGATAATCTTATTCTGGGTAACAGTTGATCAGCAACTCATGGAGTTCACTGTTGATCAGTAGCAGTCGATCGGCGACTCATTAGTAGAATGTTGATTGGTAGTTGCTCAGCATATGTTGATCGACAGTTATTCAACATATGTAGTTTAACAGTAGATTCATGTTGATTGGTAGTGGCTTAATTCACTCATTGACAACTAGTGCTGAAATCCTGAGTTTTCGGTAGCTTCATCATCTTCATAGATTAACACACCGTTATATATAATTTTTAAATTCATCATTTAGTAAAACACAATAGTATTAAAAAAAACACAATAACTAATAAAAAAATATAATGAACTACACTAAAGACATAATAACAAAATATGAGCTTCAAAACATTAATAAAATTATTATCTTTTCATGTAACAATACTGTATTTGTTCTAAAGATATGAAAACACTCATTTTTATGATGTAATTTATATAAAAATAATGTCGTTCATAAAAGTTATGGACTTTTTTAAAAAATGAGGAATTGGACGAATTTAAAAAAATTGGCTATTAACACTCTAACAAATATTTTTCTTTAATTTGATCCGAACCTTTGATTAAAAAGATTGATTGTTGACATTATTTCTTATATTTTTTAGTTTTAAAAGCTTTTTTATTTGAACCTTACCCATCTAACAAAAAAGATAACTGAAAAAAAAATAGATGATGACCTATAAAGTTATGAAAAGTGGACGCTCTTATTCACATATGTTTGTATACAAATTACCATAGGATTATAGGCCAAAAATTAATAAAAATCATTATGCAATGTATGCATCAATGAATCCATGTTCTAATCTATACCGAGCTCTTGAAGACAAGAGAAGTGTGAGGAGCAAAGAGACTAAATGGAGCTTTATGAACTATATTTTAACCGAATTAGCTCACGTTAGAAAATATATATTATAGTGGCTGCTATATCACATTTAAAGAAATCAGGTCATGTTAGAAAATAAATATTATGATGGCTACCAGTGGCGAAGTATCATTGGGGCCGGGGGGCGGCCCCTTTATTTTTTCGTCCGTAGTGTTAAATTCTAGCCCGAAAATGTAAATTTTTAGTCCGGTAGTGTAAATTTTTATATAAATATCGTGTTCGCCCCTTTTAAAAAAAATAAATTTCACCCCCGCCCCCCATACGAAATAATTAAAACTCCACCACTGATGGCTACTATAGCATATTTGAAGTAATTAGGTCATGTTAGAAAATATATAACATAGTGGCTGCTACAGCACATTTGAATCGTTACAAGTTGACTAGTTTCATAAGCGTTGCATAATTTGTTTTATGTATGATTGAGTTGCTTCAACCATTACATTAATCTAATCAAAATTACCAAAACCAACCTATATTGATATAGAATATTTCAAAATTTATTTTTCTTTAATAGGACTTTTTCTAAAAAATAATCACACTCTTTACCTTTTATTTAAAATAAATCTTAAGTATTTCATCCTTATCACTAATAGATGTCAGGTTTTCAATTAACTCATCACATATGCCCTGCACGTGAGGATATTTTAGTCCTTTTACCATTAAAGGATAACCGCTACCACTTAGACTTGGGCAAAAAAACCAGTTCTTAAACCGGTTCGGCCAAAAAAACCTAAGACCGGTTCAAAGAAAAACAGGTCTGGCCCAAACCGGTCTCAAACCGACCCGAACCGTCGGTTTCTATACCGATTTGGTAACCTCATCCTCAAAACCGGTTTAAAAATGGTTAAGTCGGTCCTAAAACCGATTTATTAAAAAATCCGGTTTCAAATTGTAGGAAGTAGATTCACTTTTATATTAAAAAATAGTAATTTTAACGATACACTCGTTAGCCATAAAAAAATATTTTAGTACAATACCATTTACAAATACGACTAGATAATTAAATATAAACAATATTTATATACTAAACTTGATTCGAACATTCGTGTTTAGTATATACTCCAACGAGTCTTCATATAGTATTATTGACATGAGTTTTCATCGCGTTCAAATCTTCAACTATACCTCTTGACTGCAATAATTAACAAACAAAAGATTGACGATTGTGGCTGAAGATCGTGTTAGACACGGTTCCCTTAAAACATATTTCGCGTCTCTACTCAAGACAACACGTTTGTCTGGCAAGATACAACAACCAAAGTAGTATGTAATACCGGATAGTGCCTCACCTCAAGAGATCACCGGGTAAAATGTATGTTATGATGTTATGTGGAAATAGTTTAATACTGATGGTGTAGGAAGAACAATGTAGAGAGTATTCATCTTTAAATTTCTATAAAACATGTTGACACTAAAAAAATAAATTTCTTTTTCTTCTTTTCTTTTCATCATAAGTTTAGTTATTTACTCATGCTAAAACTTCAAATTAATATGAGTTTTATGATTCAAAATCAAAACTTGTATTTGATTTATGAAATTTTTTATGAGACCAAATAAAAACTTTCATTTCATTCATGACATGTTTAAAACATTCATGTTAATCAATACATTGTTTCATTAACATTATGCAAGAAATTGTAACAATTTCCTACAATAATCACCCAAGTTTCATTTTCTTCATTTCGACCACTCAACTTCGAGCAGCGATATCTAATTTATCTTAGTTTAAGTTTGTACACAGTGAGTTTGTTGCAAAATGAGAACTTAACCTAATATATAAATAACTATTCATATAACAAATATATAAATATAATTATTTTGTGTCCAAAATTCCAACAATCCCACACATGAATGGAGATCGATCAAAACACATTAAATTCCCTTTAAAAACTCAACAGTTGAGTCTTGTAGGATAGGTAGGTGTTCCCATTGAACCTTCGTTTGTGAAGTATACTTAGTCTACTACTGGTGTGTAGACGTGATGTCTTTGAACATACCCCGTTTGTGTAGATGACAATATACATTCACACAAGACTCTCCCTAGTTGGACATATCCCTTCATTGTTGTGTCCGTTATGGTCATGTATCACTATCTTGGTTCTACGAGAGCTCTGTGATTTGTGCCTCCCCATAAATCCATCCGAAACGATTCCACTTCTCTCTAACATAGGTGATTCTATAACTCACTAAAAGTATCTGGTTATATTGACTCTCACAACGAGTTAGCCTGAATATGCTTAACCTCTCATTGGTCACTTGTTCGAGGTACACCCCTAGAGTGAATGGACTAGGAAGTTTCTAACTCCCTTTTAGTTTTAGGGTACTCGCCTATGGTGACTCCGTTAGTCATATGATTAAGTTGTCCTATTGAACCTAGATTTTGGGATTTCCAGTTAGTCAGGATATGTTTCTCTCATATTCCTCTTTCCTTACAGGCTTTAGTCCAATCGTCTCTATCTCGTCTCGTTTCAACCCGCAGGTTGTTGGATCCAAAACTATTATGTACCACTTTGTCAAGTCGATATAGATAACTTTGATTGGGATAAGTTTTCATGATGTGTTCTTAACTCATAAGTTAATAATGTCTATTATGAAACTTTTAAGTGTATTTGAAAAATACTTTTTTTATTTCAAGACGAGCACATCTTCTTTATGTCTTTGGTAGTAGACATCTATTAAAATTCTAAATCTAGCCATTAGAATCCGAGTTTATCATAGAATTTCTTATGATCTTTGTGTTCTACACTAGATCATGGGTTTGCAATATCTTTGAATTGCCAAAATCTATATTGCTAACATTTTATTTTCAAATGCAAGAAACCCTCACATTTAAGTGTTATTGGATAACATCCATATGAGATAATGAAAGGTTCTCTCTTTCTAAATAGGTTTGAGAAAAATTATCATAAAACCATTTATACATACCCTAAAGGATTGTTTCTAAAATGGCTTCTCCCCTTACATTTCTTGCAATTTGATTCCAAAGTGAGGTTTGCTATCAAACAAACCTAGAAAACTAATTCCTCCTCACTAGGCTTTGTATACTAGATACCATTATCTAGTTAGTTAAGTTTTCCATAGGTTATGTCAACCTCCTTGAACTGGATGATTATCCTCTTTCAACTTTGTCTATACATAATTGACCTTCTAAGAGCATCCTAATTGAAAAGTACTAGGCTAGCATGTTGTAACACCCCGAAATTTCTATTTAAACGGAAGGAAAAGAAAAGTAAATAGAAAGAATAGAATTTGTGCACAAGTAGAGGGGGATAAAGTGTACAAAGTACAAATCTTATTATTTTAAGATATTTAAAGGGGCATGGTCGCCCATATCAAGCAGAAAGCTGCTTTGATCTCGGAGGAAGAAGAAGAGAGAGAGAGCCCGGTTCTAGAGAGAGAAAAAGGAAGAAGAAGCTGAAAAAGGTAAGTCTTCTCTTGTTTGAGCTCAGTTTCAATTAAGTATTGAGTTCTTGACTGAAGTACCAGTTGTTTAGAGTTTACTTTCAGGATTCAAAGAGCTGAATCAAAGTGGGTCTTGAACTGGAAGAGTGCTGCTCAAAAGCTGCTCAAGGTGAGTTTCTAGAACCCTTCTTTTATTGATTTTTAACTGATTTGGAGCTATTATGCATACTAGGTAAACATTTTGAAAGAAACCGTGGGTTTACAGCTTTATGTTCGTATGTTGTATGTATGTATGCATGTTATAGTGTTGATTATGGGCTAGTGATGATGTTTAACATGCTTAGATGGCCTTAGTATGTTAGATCTGTGTTGGGTATGCTTAGAATGATAATCGGGTGAAATTGGTAGCATAGAAAAGATTGCAAAATGTTTGATGGACATGAACAGTGGTTCATGCGCCTAAACAGTGTCCATGCGTCCAGCATGAGAGACCAGACGCCTAAGTGTTGGCCATGCGCCCAAGAGTGGGTCATGCGCCTGAATAGTGGCCCATGCGCTCAGCATGTTGGCCCATGCGTCTAAGTATGGGCCATGCGCCCAAGTGTTGGCCATGCGCCTAAATAGTACCCATGCGCCCAAGTGATGAAAAGGCTAAGTGTGGACCATGCGCCTAAACAGTGCCCATGCGTCCCAGTGAAAGAAACGGCTAAGTGTGGACCATGCGCCTAAACAATGTCCATGCGTCCCAGTGAAAGAAACGGCTAAGTGTGGACCATGCGCCTAAACAGTGCCCATGCGTCCCAGTGAAAGAAACGGCTACGTATGGACCATGCGCCTAAACAGTACCCCTGCGTCGCAGTGAAAGAAATGGCTAAGTATTGGCCATGCGCCTAAACAGTGCCCATGCGCCCAAGAGCTTGAAACGGCTAAGTGTTGGTGATGCGCCTGAACAGGGCAGAAACGCCCAAACAGGGCAGAAACGCCCAAACAGTGCCCATGCGCCCAGACTGTTTTATACTTAGAATTTTTATGCTCATACGCCTGGAAGGACCCATGCGCCCACTTTGGACTTGAGGTTTTCTAAGTGGAAATTTAAGGGGTAAAATAGGAAGGTAGGCCTGGTTATGATGTGATAGCTTATGCTTGATGTGTGTTATGTATGTATGATGTGCCTGTTATGGTGATGGTGTATGTTTATGTTTATGTATGTTCCTTATTATATGTATGTCTTCCCTTGGCTTTGCGTTGAACGTTAATGAATGTAATGAAAGTATTATGTAACGTAAGTGGAAGATAATGAAAAAAGAAACGTAATGAATGAATGCAAGCATAAACGAATGAATGAGAGAAAGGATGGCTTGTGAAAGAAAGAAAGGAGGTTCACGACTCACTGAGGGTCGCTAGCTCAACTGTGTGTGTATCATAGCGTGCGATCTTGGCTTACTCATAAGGGGACATAGACACAGTGGGAGTTCAGTTTTGGTAACTGTTCCGATACGTGCGATGTGGTATTTACTGTGTGCTATGTAGCATGCGATTTTGGCTGCCTCATGTGGTTTTTATAGCGTGCGATCTTGGCTAACCCATGGGATGGCGTGCGATTCTGGCTAAACCCTGAGAGTTCTCACACACACAGGGGGAGTCGGTCTTCGTGACCACTCCGATGGTGCGATTTGAGCGATATGTGTAATGGACGGCATAAGGGTAGCGTGCGATTTTGGCTGCCTCATGTGGTTTTATAGCGTGCGATCTTGGCTAACCCATGAGATAGCGTGCGATTTTGGTTTCCTTATGTGTGCGATCCGTGCGATATGTACTTCGGGTACGATGGTGCGAGGGTGCGATTTGAGCTAAGTGCGATAATGAACGAACGGGATCCTTGTCATTTGACCTCAGTAATCATGGCTGAGTGCCATGAGGAGGGTAAAGCTTGACAGGATCTAGATGAGAAATGAATGAATAAAAGAGAGAAGTACAGAAAGGCTTGCAAGCATATGTATGAGGTGAGCGACTCTGTGTCGCAACAGACTTGAAAGAGGTCCTTGTCGCGTATCCCGGTACTGTGTCAGTCTTCGGACATGAGTCGAGGGTTTGTTTGTCAGGCCCCGGCACAGTATCAGTCTTTGGACATGAGTCGGGGGTATTGCATGAGACAGGATACAGATTTTTGTACTCCGGTACTGTGTCAGTCTTCGGACATGAGTTGGGGGTTTGTGAGTAGGCCCCGGCAAAGTATCAGTCTTCGGACATGAGTCGGGAGTATTGCATATGACGAAAGTGACGGATGATGAGATCCGTGTCACGTATCCCGGTACTGTGTCAGTCTTCGGACATGAGTCGGCGGTTTGTTTGTTAGGCCCCGGCACAGTATCAGTCTTCGGACATGAGTCGGGGATATTGCATGAGACGAGATAATGAGGTGAGCGACTTGGTTTTGCAACAGACTCGGATGGGGTCCAATCCTTGAGATTGACCACATGTATGGGATCCTTGCCGCTTGACCCAGGTACTGGAGTCAGCTTCGTGCATAATGTTCAGGGTCTATGAAAGACCTCAGGCCCAGTAACCAGCTTCGTGCACAATGTTCGGGGTATAGCATATGGCATTGATCCGGAATGAAACGAAAAGATGAACGGTGAATGTACTTGCCTCAGGTACTGGAGTCAGCTTTGTGCACAATGTTCGGGGTCTATGATAGACCTCAGGCCAGTAACCAGCTTCGTGCACAATGTTCGGGGTATAGCATATGGCATTGATCCGGAATGAAACGAAAAGATGAACGGTGAATGTACTTGCCTCAGGTACTGGAGTCAGCTTTGTGCACAATGTTCGGGGTCTATGATAGACCTCAGGCCCAGTAACCAGCTTCGTGTACAATGTTCAGGGTATTGTACATGTCACAAGATGTAATGAATGAACGAAGGTTAACGAACGTAATGACGAAGATAATAATGATATTATCTGTATGTACATATGATGCGTGATCACGAATGATGTAAAGTATAGTATGTTTTGAAATAAAGTAAAGAACGGTTTTTAACTTAGAAAAGTATGTTTTATTATAAACTAGAACTCACTCAGCGTCGCTAAATTTTGTATGCATGATAGTTGGCAGGTATATGTTGATGCTGAGGAGTTGCAGGCATAGATGCATAAGCTACTAGGAGCATTTTGAGGCTGGCATCCGTATTTTGACATGTCATGTATTTTGAGATGAAAACTAATGTTGTAAATGACATGTTTTAGTTATAAATGAAAGTTTTAAATTCTGCTGCAAAAATTAATATATGTTTTCTAACGTTTTATGTGCGATGAACCACCAGCTGTAAGCGTCCAGGGAACGGGGCCTTACACATGCTTTAGACTATAGTACTTTAGCATTTGAATAGGTTATGAATCATTTTGATCCTTCACAACTTTAAGAAATAACACATTATCCTAGTCCATATCCATATTTATTATAGACAAATCATGAGACTTATTCGTTATGTTTGGTTCAAGAACATAACTCGTTTTCCTTTAAACCTCTCATCCACAGGCAAGTTACCAACCATAACGCTGGACCCGGTAGCCACCTTAGCACTAACTCAGCAACAACTAGTCGGTAGCAACTGTCAGAACTCGACATTACCATAATAGGTTGGTAGCAACTCAAAGGCAAACTTGGTACCAATCTAGCGTACACACACATCAATAGATGCCATTGAGTTAAGATCAGATCTTGGTAGCATCTTTCAAAACTACTCAGCCGACTTTCAAGTACAGCGGTGCGAGTGTGCGAAGTGAAAATGGCACTATTTTCGCTTTGGCTTATAAGGACTTAGTAATAAGTCTTGATTAAATTCACTTTGATGAACACATTTTATCATTAACAAGATAAATATAACTGTAAGGATTCCTGAAGTCTGATGCAACCCAAAACTGCCTAAGTGTTTCAGCAACATGCACTAAGTACTGAAGTGAAGAATGCTTCGGAAGAATTACACAAAGCATTAGAAAAATACTCCAAGTGTAATATCTTCCGAAGCCAAGACCAATATCTTCCGAAGCCTAACATGAAGTCTTCCGAAGCTTGAAGAGACAAAGTCTTCCGAAGCTTCAACCTATGAAGACAGATTTCTTCCCGACTTTTAGTACACATGCTTATCTGATGTACTGTTCCATAAAGCACCTTTTCGCTGCGTCTCTGATAAGTCACCAACTTACAAGAGTTGGTGAAAAGGTCCATGCTTGGTAACTGTACATTGAGGTCTTGAGTCTGAAACTTTCCACTTTATGTACTTTATCCTTTTTATAATGTATAAGGATGTGAGCTATGGCATGTCATAGTCACAAGGTCAAAGGCAGATATGCCTTTTGATCCTACAATTGATTTTGTTAGTGTCTAGTCAATTGTATCCAGCTGGCTTTCATAGTATAGCCGGCTGTAGGTTGTAGTATAAGTATTCCAAGTTCTTGTATCTTTCATGAATGCTTTGTAACACTTGTAAAAGAACTTGAGAAAGCAATATACTGCTACCTTGAAAACTATACTCTCTTGTTCTGTCTCTTGCTTTACTTGTGTTCTCTGCATCACCTTTGGTTACCAGTTCACTGTTTGATTAACGTTTAGTTAATCTCCTCTTTGTGTTGTTGTGTTGTAATTGTGTTCAAGCCCTTGAACGATCCTGCAATTGGTATCAGAGCTTTCAGGCTCGTGATATAAGATCTAACCATCTTAAGATCCCTCACACACACAAAAAACTAAACTTTTTCAAATGGCTTCATCTCAAAGATTGATATGGAGACTGGAACCATGAACAAATCCCCATTGATCACTCTTGATGACTTCGACACCTGG